>JAGFZM010005372.1:0-39376 GCA_017657215.1 Limnothrissa miodon | reverse complement strand
TGTGTGTGTGTGTGTGTGTGTGTGTGTGTGTGTGTGTGTAGGGGGGCCAGGTTGATTACGTGCGTGTCCAAGCCTGTGCCAGGTCTCTGCAACTGGCTGTCCTTTTTAAAAGCAGAGGTGTGTGTGTGGAAGTTTCCCAGCGGGCCACACAAGCACATCACCTCCCCTCCCCTCCCCTCCTACTACAACACACCTTTGTAGTGGCACTCCAACTTTTCTCTCTTTCTTTTCTCCTCTGCTCTTTTTCTCTTTTCCACTATATATATATATCACTTTATACTCTCTCTCTCTATACGTCTTGCTTCCTCTCTATCAATTTATATCTATCCATCCATCCATCCATCCATCCCTCCATCCATTTTTCCCTCTCTCCGCATGTACCTCCGACCCCACCCATCTCTCTCTCTCCCTGTGTGTGTGTGTGTGTCAGGTTTATCTGCCTATGCCCATGTGGAGTTGCCCTACTACTCCAAGTTCCTGCTGATTGCTGCCTACCTGGCCTCCTACAACCCTGCCCGCACAGATCGCCGCTTCTTCCTCAAGGTTGGTTCCCACCATTCACCTGTTCCATTCAACCACACAAATCCAACTGATTCAGCCTTTTATGTAGTCATTGATTTTGATGCAAATATGTTGTTTTAGGCTGAGGAATGTCATTCAAAGCTAGATGTGCGCTAGAGTAGGATTTTTAATGATCTTTTATGAATATGCACTATTCCTAACTTTCAGAACCCTGGAATGCTTTATCTAGTGCTTCCTGCCGTTAAGGAGAATGACATTTTCAGTCTGTTTCCTCTCTAGCATCACGGAAAAATAAAGAAGACAAATTTTCTGAAAAAGCATGAGAAGGTACTGACCTTAAAAATGTATCCCAGAACAATGTGTGATTTTATGGTGTTTGTCTAGGTGTGATATGTACTGATACAGAATGTGCTTCATTCACATAAAAGTATTTTCTGCCTCTGTGGACTATTCTTCCTTAATGGAATCAAAGGGTACATTTCTTGCCAAGCTGCTCTCTTAAAAGCAAGTTAAATCTATTTCAGCGTATTTAGCACAGACTGGACGTCTGGGTTCATTGCCCCACTGACACGACTGATTCCAAACAAGCAGTATGATCATTTGTAGCTATTAGATTTCAGGCTATGTATTGAAAGCTAGTCAAGTTCTTTTTTTAAATGTGATATTTTGTAATGTTGTCCTATAATTACATTTTGCAAAAGAAATGTAGAATTTATTTTTGTATTTATTCCAAATGGTGTGCAGCATAGGCTTGCAAAAAAGCAGAAAGTCTTTGGTAAATTTTCTAAAACTTTCCATGGAAACTTTAGTGCAGGAATTTTGTAAATATTCCTGATTTTTCTTTGGAAATTTATGGAAATTAATGAATATGAATACTTTCACTGAACAATCAATCATTGATTTCTTTTGAACAACAAAAACAGTTAAGAGGTGAACATTGTTTGAGTTTTTTTTTTTTTTTTTTTAATTAAGCTTTCGCTGCCTGTTTGATAAGTTTTTATATTCCTAGCAACGGTGTAGTGTAACTAAGAAGGAAAGAATACCAGCTGATTGACTCCAGTGTTTGTCTGTTAACCTATCAAAAGTGTTTGGGATTTAAGATATGCAATGACATTTGAGTGCAGAGACCAACTATAAATCTTCACTGTTGCCATGCAACCGTGACTGAGTTGGGCGTGATTCGCTAAGGCTGTGCTGAACTCTGGGCCCTTGGTCGCCTCCTGGTCACCTCCTGGTTAGCAAAAATCTCTTTGCAGGCACCAAGAATCACAAGCACGAAAATGTATAGGCAGAAACTCTCAGACTTCTGGTATCACCCATGGAGTTTGAAAGCTGTGATTGTTCAAATAGTGGTTAACTAATGTTAACCCTTCTAGAGAAATTCAGGGTTTTGAGGATGTGCAGAGGAGGTCAGTTTGAAGTTCGGAGGTTTCTGCACAATTCATGCATAAATATGTTTCAATAATTCTGCAGTAAGTACTGCGCAATTTGTCTGAGGTTGAGTAATAAATTCTTTATTGCATTTAATTGTATTAAATGTTGTTGTACAATTTTTACCATCTGTATCTATGTCTCCAACCTCAAGTTTCAAAAATTGCCAGTTTATTTCCATTCTGAAGTCTGATAATTTCCCATGGAATATTCCATAATTATATATAATTTTTAAAAGTGAATGGAATTTTACAACCCTAGTGCCAATTTAATCTCCAGTGTCCTTTAACTGAACACTGTGACTACCACAACCTGGATGAATGAGAACCTTCAGACATATTGCTTGTTGGTATTGTGTGCATTAATATTTTTGTCCCCATCCAAGACCAGTAATCACCTGCTGGGTCCCAAGCCCTTTCCGCTTGACCGTCTCCTGGCCATCTTCTACAGTGTGGTGGACAGCCGAGTGGCCCCCACGGCCAGCATCTTCTCCCAGGTACCAGACCCCTGTGATGAGACGCCTGGGGCAGGCCAGTGCCTGACACACCCTAATTAGCTTAGTAAAATTAGAGCTGTCACTGGCAATGTGTGAGAACCTGGTGAGCTGTGATTTGAATCTACTACCACTAGGTGGCAGAGTTATCTGTTTCTTGATTGTGAGTAATGTATACAGGTGCGTGTTTTTAATAGCACTATAAACCTGATTTTTTTTCTTGTAATAGACCATAGATTGGTTTTGTCAGAAGGTACATTGTCAATAAAATAAGCTATCAAAAAGTGTTGAATAATTGGGTCACTCTGCTTTGTTGTAAGTATTTTTCTGATGTGCTTTGGACCCAGATCTCCTCTCTGGTGACCCTGCAGCTTCTAACCCAAGTAGGCCATGACGATCAGCTGGATGCTCCTAAGTACAAATGTGCCGTCTCACTGGACTTTATTCAGGCCATCTCCAGGTACTGGATCTGAGAACATGCACAGATTCCATGGGATTCCCTATGATTTCTTTTGTTGTTTTATGTGATTCACTAATTCAGTAAGATCAGATAAAGTGGCAGCTCTTACTGAGCGAATCTAAGTGTTCTTGGGCACCTTACAGTAACTGCAGGTAGTAATCTTTTGATTCCTGTGTGTTCTTTTCTTTAGGACTGTGAGCTTTGATATTGTCAGGTATCTGTATGACTTCCTGTGACGCGACTTCCTGTGACGCCACTTCCTATGGATGTACCTGCCAGTTGCTGATTGGATCCAGCCGTGGAATGAAATGATTGGCCGGCCCACAGGAACAATGGACTGGAACTTGATGGAACATTCTATTCCATTATGGAATGAGATCAGTGAAGAAATCAGGTAGACCAAGTACACGCACCACAGATCAACTTGCCCACCCTCACGCTGGGAACTGTGTACAAATGTAGTTTTCTTTTGCTCAGTTATTTGTCTCTGTGTAATATAACTCTCTAATAAATGTTTGTGTGGAATCTCTGCCTCCTCGTATGTTAATGAGTTGTTTGGTGTGTGTGTGTGTGTGTGTGTGTGTGTGTGTGTGTGGGGTGGGGGGGCACACACATGAAAAACATGTCCTCACAGTCTCACCCTTTTCAGTGGTCACGGCCGTGCCATGGAAACTATCCAGGTTACCTTATTTGGAAATCCGTTTGTGCCACTTAGCACATTTCTGCTTAATAATAGCTGCATCAAAGTGATGATGTCATTGTATTCATTGCCATAAGAGCTGTATGTACAAAGGGGGACAAATGGGCATGGTCATGAATTGTGTTTGTCTATTATTGTGTTGAACAAATGACCTCCATAATAAGTCCATATCTGTCCCGTGCCGGGGCATGATTAAAGTCAACCCTTCATCCAGCTTAGACACTTAGACTGTATAGGGCTCGGACACTTAGACTGTGTAGGGCTTGGACACTTAGACTGTATAGGGCTTGGACACTTAGACTGTATAGGGCTTGGACACTTAGACTTCATCACACCTGATGAAGACCATGGAGAGACTGGTACTGGGGATACTTAGGCCACAGGTGCGCCATGCACTAGACCCGTTACAGTTTGCTTATCAGGAGAAAGTGGGCGTCGATGATGCCATCTCATACCTCCTGCACAGGACACACACTCACCTGGAAAAGGAGAAAAGTGCTGTGAGAATCATGTTCTTTGACTTCTCCAGTGCTTTTAACACCATCCAACCCCCCAGACTGAGTGACAAGCTCCTGCAGATGGGTGTGGATGCCCACCTGGTATCCTGGATTGAAGACTACCTGACAGAGCGGCCACAGTTCGTCAGACTGAAGGACTGCCTCTCTGATACGGTCATCAGTAGCACCGGAGCTCCACAGGGAACAGTGCTCTCTCCAGTCCTGTTCACCCTGTACACATCTGACTTCTGCTACAACTCGGAGTCATGCCACATGCAGAAGTTTTCAGACGATACTGCAATTGTGGCTTGTATCAGGAATGGGCAGGAGGAGGAGTACAGGAGCCTGGTGGAGGACTTTGTGCAATGGTGCAAACTCAACCACCTACAACTCAACACTGCTAAGACCAAGGAGATGGTGGTGGACTTCAGGAGGTCCAAGCCCGCCCTGGTGCCAGTCACCATAGAGGGGGTTAATGTGGAGGTGGTGAAAACATACAAGTACCTGGGAATACACCTGGACGATAAACGACTGGTCAGTCAACACAGAAGCACTCTACAAGAAGGGGCAGAGCAGGCTGTACTTCCTGAGGAGGCTGCGGTCCTTCAACGTCTGCAGCAAGCTCCTCTGGATATTTTACCAGTCTGTTGTTGCCAGCGTCCTCTTCTATGCTGTGACATGCTGGGGAGGAAGCACTAAGAAGAGGGATGCTGGGCGACTAGACAGGCTGGTAAGGAAAGCTGGCTCTGTTGTGGGAGCTGAACTGGAGTACACCACTTCAGTATCAGACAAAAGGACACTGAAAAAGCTACACAACATCCTGGACAATGACTGTCATCCACTCCACAGCACTATCATACAGCAGAAGAGCTTGATCAGCTGGAGACTACGCTCCCTGACATGCACAACAGAGAGACTTAGGAAGTCATTTGTACCCAGGGCCATACAACTCTACAATGCTTCACTGAAAGGAAAAGGAGAGTTGGACTTCTCTGCATAGTCTATCTGCACCTGAACCCTCCTATTCACTTACAGGACTTTTCTACAATACTGTGTATTGTTCACACTGCCTAGGGCTACTTTAGCTACATTAGCCCATATGCCCATATGCACAATCCCTCCTTTTACTGTAACTACATACTTGACCACTAACAGTAACGGTAACCTGTTACTTGACCTGCATACTTGACTGATGCATGAACCTGTTTATGACTCTGTTAGACTTATCCCTGCACTGACATTGAAATTTTATATTATTAGGCTATTTTTATTTTCTATTTTTATCTTATTGTCCATATTCTTTATTGGAACTGTTGAAGTGCTATGCTTATTTTTTCTGTTGTCCTCTTTTATATATGCACATATTTATTGCTAGTCAATAGACTTTTAACCTGCAGCACTACTGGACTCATTTGCACTGTTGCACTACTGGCTCATTTGCACTACCTTAACACACACCCCATACTGTACCACAGTACACTCATGCACATCTCTACCCATAGTTTTTGCATTCTATTCTTATTTTTAGTAATGTTGATCTAGTCATGTTGTTTTGTTGATCTGCTTCTTATCATCCTGTGTACGCTGTAGTATATGTTGTGTGTCTAAGCTGCTGGGACCTTGAATTTCCCCTTGGGGATCAATAAAGTATCTATCTATCTATCTATCTATCTATAGGGCTTGGACACTTTCTCTGCTGTCAGCAGGGATGAGGGGGCCCAGCTGCCCTCTAACCGCGGTGGTGAGGCTGCTAGGTAATTAAAGATCAGTGTGGAAAATAGGAATTCTGAGATGTTTTATAAGATGATGATGGTTATAGTATGTTATTTGTGTGTGTGTGTGTTATGATATTATTTATAATTTTTATTTATTTATTATAAACAAGAAAAGCAAATAATCAAAGATGGCAATATGCTGCATGGGTGGAGCAGTTTGTAGTCATGTTTTTATGCCTTTATATGTGCTGTGCATTTGTACTGTTAAATCTACCTTGCACACTGTTTGTATGGTTTCATTGAGTTCATATCAATAATGTTGGCTGCAGTGATTCAGCATCTGAGCGGACCAAGGAGCGACAGTTACTGGCACTAGTTGTGATGTAGAATTTATGTGTTGCTATGGGAATAGATCACAGTTGTCATAGAAACTGGTTAGGGCAGAAAAGGGACTGTCTGAAGTGACTCATCTAACCCCCCCCCCATCTCATGGTTCCCTTAGGGGAATTTATGTGTCTAGGACTAATTTATGCTTTGAAATCGCCTCCACAAGCACCAGTGTCTTTGCATCCATGTCACACAACAGAATAGCTCAAAAGGAAACCGGTTGTTAAGGACACAGGTTTTCATAATCATTTTTTTTATTGTAGAAATCAAAGCGAAACAAAAAATAAATTCTGTAAGCCATTTTACAGAAGGCACACGTTCAGTGTGGCTAATGTTGGTGTAAATGGGTAGCCTGTACCCACTAGTTACAGCATAGTAAAAGCATAGTAAACATCACAGTCTGGCGTCTGTACACACACACACACACACACACATGCAAACAATGTTCAACATTATTACATTGATAAAAATCATGCTGGCCACAGGATGGATTTTGTCTGTAATGGATTAGTAACCTCTACCAGTTGATTGGTGTAATGGATTAGTAACCTCTACCAGTTGATTGGTGTTTTTCTACAGCCGTTCATAACTACCTTGACCTCTCATAGGTTTAGAGACCTGTAGAGTGGTGTGGGTGACTGTGGACTTGGAGCAGCCTCAAATGTCCCTTTTGACTTGACTCCTACTGAAAAGCATTTGAGATCATTTTTGAGCTTCATCGTTGGCCAAAAGTGCATACAGTGACTTTTTAAAATGATCAGACAAAGCACCTGATTGTTTTAATCACCCAAAATATTCTAGATTGGAGAGCAATCTCAAGGTCTTATTTGGTCAGTATATTCTCTACTGGATTTAGATCCAAATGTTCCATTTCACCAGATTTCATCAATTTACTTTGACTGTTAAATGTTTTCCGTATCGAGAGATTGCCATATTGAGCTGGGTTGATCTTTAGAGTATTTGGAGGCGTGATGGTCAGTGATAAAACCGCCTTTGCTCTTTCTGGGCCAAGGGCACCCCGAGACCTTTTGTCTCCATCAGATCATTTTCATTGGTGCTGGCCCGGCTTGTAAGCCTCTTAGATTAGTTTGGCCAATTGTTTTGTGCATGCTTGCTCTGGAAGGTCATAGCCCTGTTGGGCAGATTGTTGTTTATGTACCGAGACCATGGCACTTTGCTCGCAATAGCAAAGCAGAGCCCTCACACACTGTGTCTACGACTGTGGATCATGGCCACTATGTGTGCAAGGTCCAAACTCTTCATCATCACCTCCATGAACTCATCGTCGCTACGAGCACCTGCCACAAACTCTTCCAGTGAAAGCTCCCCTAGAACGTGAAGAAAGAATGTGTGAGATGTTTGATACCAAAGGACAGTTCCTTACCTTAAAAAATAAATTGCTGTTCAAACATTTGTTTTAGAGTGTTCAATATCTTGTATGACACACACATGCCTACATCTGTGGTAAGGTCACGTTCATACCACAACTACAGTGTTTTGTATTTGTATGTTTGCTTTTTTATACTATAAGTTATACACAAAATAAAGGAATGTAATCAGTCACATCATACCAACATGTGCCATCACATTTTAATGTCGTCATGGATGTGAAAAAAACTATTCTGTGGGGCTATTCCAATAGTGGCATTGGACTGCCAACGCTATACTAAAGTCTATTCTGTGGGGCTATTCCAATAGTGGCATTGGACTGCCAACGCTATACTAAAGTCTATTCTGTGGGGCTATTCCAATAGTGGCATTGGACTGCCAACGCTATACTAAAGGCGTGTAAATATTCAGGATGGAAGATTAGGATGAGTGGATCAGGTGGGCCAGATATGAGTCATCCATAAATACAGATATGAGTCATCCATAAATACAAATCACACTAGGAAACACTTAATACCTACATAATTCCATTAAACTCATATGAACAGGTACATGTAATGTCACTAATAACAGAGTAATCTCTGACTAGGTGTAGCTACTCCTATGGAAGGGTAATGACATTAATAACAGAGTAATCTCTGACTAGGTGTAGCTATTTGCTGTGTGAGACACATTGGTGACACCAACCATCTCCATTAACATCGATCCTGTCAAACACACGGTTGGTGAACTCCTCAGCTGAGAGTTCCTGGCTGTCATTTCCGTTAATTGCACGAATGGCCTGTGAGAGAAGATGTATATTGAACACATCTCAGAAATGCTAGGAGAATTAAACAGTGACATTTAAAATGAGTCTTTTATTACTTCCCATTGGGACACACCAGAAAATTCTATAATCTTTAATGTTTTAAGAGGGCAAATTACTTCAAAGGGTAGTTTGTAGCCTCTTACTTTCTCTCTCTAACTTACACACACACACACACACACACACACACACCTTAATGATGTTGAGAAGTTCGTGGCGGTCGATACAACCGTTGCCGTCTACGTCGTAAAGCTTGAAGTACCAGCGCAGTTTATGCTCCATCTTTCCCCTCATTACCAGACTCAGCGCAGCCACATATTCCATGAAATCTATGTAGCCGTCCTGAAACACAGTCACAAACGCTGTCATCCACAAGTCTAAATACTTCCATTGGAGAAATGGAAAATGTACAGAATAAGTTACTTTTTTAAATAATACTGTACTCTGAATAATACTGAATTCCATTATATATTTTTTTGTGATAATTGAGGTATTAAATTTATATATTGTTACATCCTATAATTCACAAACAGAATGCATCCTACATATTTATTTATATGCATAATATATATTTATTGTGTTACCCTTTTTTACTGCAGTGTTGATGGGACCTGTCAATTGTGAAATTTCTCAGACAAGCTGTGGACTTCTTCACCCCTGCACTATACATCTCTCCCTAACCAGCATTGTAACTCATTCATTCCCCCCCCCCCCCCCCCTCTCGGTGCACTTTGGCACTAAACTCTAAACCTTATTAGAGGAGGGTGAGCCCACGTGGAGTTCTTTTGGATATTGAGACCACAGGAGAAGATAAAGTAAGACCTTCACATTTACTTTCACCAATGCAATTATCGAGACCTTAATGCGTTATTGGTTAGTCTTATTAATGTAATCTATCAAGCTCGGAAGACGGGGAGAGATTGTCAATCTGGGTATTACGGAGTTTTAATTACTTCAATCCATCCTCATGCCTTTATCATTTATGTCACTACTGCCCTTCGACTCATCCAGTATCCCTTTCATGTTCCCTTTCTTTTTTTTGTGCCATTTACATATTTTTGTAATTCCGAAGATCCCAAATTTCAGAATACACTTGTTAAATGATAGCATTCGTTTTTATTCTTCAGCATCTAATCTCTCCACATGAGTAAATATTTACATTTCTAGATTGTCAGTCAGTTACTGTTAATAGACTACAGACTTATTACTGATTTATTTTTGTTGTCATGAAGCAGCAGCACACACGACTTTTCTGAGGTATTTTCCCCTCACAAATCTACTAATGAAGTTCTAATGATTTAGCACTAGATGAATGTATTGGATCTGCTGACCTAGAGGTGAGAAGCGATCAATTTCGGATGGGCGCACTGAGCTAAATGAGGTCCGTGCCTCGTACTTACTCGTCTCCACTGTGATGAGAAAGGGACGTCAATTTGTCAGATTAATAATGACCCACTGCTATGCATGTTTAAAGCCCCGGCCAGCATGAAACATTATGGGAAAAAATGGCCACAATCTAACCAGAGCTATCCATTTTCAGCTCCACTTGTGGAGATATATAAATTATAATTGAGTATCTAATATAATTCTGAAGATCTAAATCCTAACTGAATATCTAATATGAATCATAACTTTCACACGGTTTGTCTTGCTGCAAGGTAATCCAGACAGATTTATTTGATGGTCTGTTTCCCTTGGCCTCCTTAGCAAAGGTCACTTAACCTGTCCCAGAGGAAGAGTAGAGGCACGTGCATCGCCATGGCGACAGGTCTGAGGAGTCAGCAGTGGAATCCCTCAGTACTTTGTACAGTACAGTACAGTAGCACAGGAATGCCTGCAGGTAGAATTAGTCTATCTAATACATCTACTAAGCCTATTACTATGACACATTGTCTGAGGTTGGTGGGATGGTTGCTAACTATAGATTTGCAAATATAGGCATGTAAGACGATGCAAAGAGATGACCCCATCATCTTTAGTGATACTGTATGTGCAGCTGATGAAATATAGGCATGTAAGACGATGCAAAGAGATGACCCCATCATCTGTAGTGATACTGTATGTGCAGCTGATGTGCAAATAGACAACACGTGACTAATACATTTGTTCTGAGACAGAAACGTTTTAACATGCACATGCTCTCTTACAAATGGTCTTGTCCCTCTTTCATATTAGTGACAGAATTATTCAGTAAAAGAAAATAATATGTAAGGCTAAGACTAATACGTTTATCCTCCTCTGCATCAGCATTGTCAGCTGTGTACATTTTAATGAACCGTTTTTAGGATTCATTTTCTGTGGGATTTTACCCTAGGTCCTCAACCCACTCCACTGTCCATGCCATTGCCTCCCTGCTGAGGGTCATCCCTGCCTTCCACTGCCTGATCCTGCATCTCTGGCTTCCTGGGTGGTCTGCCTTCAGCTTCACAGATGACCCTGACATGATCGATACAGCCTCTAGCTGGCCCCTGGCTTGACTGCGCCTAATGACATGGGACTATATCCTGGGATTCTAATGGGACTCCTATATTACTTTATTTACCAAAATGTTCTTGTAATGTGTATCTAATGGAATAATAGTGGACTACTCACCATCTGAGAGACTGAAAACCTGCCCTAGGCAGTTGGGTTAGCCCCTTGAGCCGTCGGAACTGCCCAAGGTTCCTTCCTCTACCATAACAAGTAGAAACAAAAAACGCTGCTAGGGAGTTTTTCTTTGCCCCTGTTGCTCATTGGGCCTCTTGTGTTAAGCGCAATGTGACATGCCTTTTGTAAAAATGCGCTATATAAATAAAATTGAATTGAATTGAATCTTAGTCATCTCCTCATTTTCTATATCTTTTAGGACACCTTTGCTCACATAATGAGTCGTTCCACTCTTCCTAAGGTGTTGCCTTACCTTGTTCATGTCAAAGGTGCGAAACATCTGCTCGATGTAAGCGGTGGCTTCAGGGTCCAGGCCCCGGAGCCCAAAGAACTGCTTGAACTCATGCATCGTGAGCTGCCCGGATGGACACTCCGTCATGAACTTCTTATACCAGAGGTGCATCTCCACAGCCTGGAGGTCATCCACGGTGCATCCTGACGTGTTCCCCATTTCTAGCTGTCAAAAATGGTCCGATTGCAACTCCACGAGTGACTGACTGACTGAGCAGATAAAACAAGAGGACTCTTAAACAAGATCAGGGTTAGGGTTAGGGTTAGAGCAAAGATCAGAGCAAAATCAGTCTCAGGGCTTGTGTAGTTTAACTGCCTTGGTGCCTTCTGGATTACCCGATTGGTCTACTGTGGCAGGGAGATTGGAAGTTCTCACCTCACAGTCACACAACTCTGGGTCCTGGCGAGCCGCGGGGGGCCAGGGAGCGGGTTTTTGTACTAGGGGGCAAGAAGACGTGCCACGCCCCTGTCTAGGTTTGCTCACCCCTAATCGCTGGAAGTAATCCAGTGTAAGCCAACAAGCGTGCCACTTTGAACAGCTTACGAAGCCTCTGGAGGTGGGGGGCAAGGGATTGTTTCGCGCCTCAGTTAATTTTATACAAGGACATGATGGCTTGCAATTTGTCTGGCTATCCAGATTACCAATGGGGAAATTCATTCTATCCATTACTCACGTATGAACAGGTGCACTGTGGTGGTTACCTTAGAAGATGCTCCTCACCCTCACCCAACTGATTCATGCATGGGTTGAATCCCAAATGCGCCCCTACTCCCTAAGTTATGGACACTCAGTGGCCATGAACTGACCTCTGACCTATTTGGCTTAGGGCAAACATTGTGGTTCAGGGGTGCTGCTTGCTTGTGCACTGATGAAATATTTGCAAGGGCTCCCTGTGCCAGACCCTTAGAATTGACTGAATTGCAACACAACCTCCTGTTCATATAGCTGGCCAACAATGGCACTGCACTCAAATAACGTGATGATTTTATGCTAAAAAATGGTGTGACACGATACAATACGACTTTGCCAGTTAACACTGAAATTCTTTTTGAATCCCTGAGCCGACTCATTTAAAGGTATCATAGAACACGTTTTTTTGCACCATCAGAAACGGTTCTTTGAGGCTCAATAATAGCGTTTTTAAAAGGGTTACAGCGAAACGATTTGTATTTCCCGCCCCCCTGGCAAATTCAACCTAGCAACGGGTGTTGGACCAGATCCGGTTCCAAGTGATCTTTGATTTGACCGTGCAAATGTGGGTGTATCCAACCAGTAAAAACGTTAAATCTGGCCTCTTTTCAGATTGGCCCGTTTCAGTGTGGTGATCTCTAGTTTGAAATTTACATGTAGAAGGATGCGGGAAACAGTGTTGAAGTTTTGGTATGGTCCATTGGATACCTTAAGCTACGTAAATTCAACAAAAACAAGGTAAACATGTAAACATCACCGACATGTGCTCATACAGTATGTGTAAATGCATAAAGCATCAACGTACATCAGCAAACCCAGAACCACAAAGGATTGACACAATTAAGTGTCAATGTAAATGTTGTATAATGTCACAGCCTATGAATTTAAATATAATTCCCAAGGCTGTGATTCTTATGACTGAGCTGTGAATGCACAGTTCTGGTAAAAGCTGGTCAAATCTACTGATACGTTAGATTAAACCTTCACTTATGTTTTGTATTTAGCAGGTGAACCAAAACATAGGCAGTCACATGGCAAAAAAAAGACACAGCAATGACAGAGGGTCAAAAGAATACAGCAGCCAGTTATATTTAAAACATTTTTGTATTTTAAAATGACAAATTCAAAAACATATATTTTTAACAGTGACATTTGTAATGTAATGCTATGTTAACATGTCTGTTATACCACAGGAGTCTGAAATACAGTATAAAGTTACAGAGTAAGTAAATTGATTACAGTGAAATGTAACATTTGGTTTCAATGTAAGTGCCTCCAGGTATGTTATAAAAATACTTATCATATAACTGTTATATGAAAATGATGTAAAAGGAATATCACATTGGTTTGTTTCCTATAGTCATGACTTGATTCCTCCATAAACAGTCCTGATTCTCTATACAGCTGGACCACAAATAAAATTACATTTAGTAAACTTTGGGTTTTAAATTGTTTAACTTTTTTGCCTCCTGCCGTCAACAACAAAACTTCCATAGATAATAACCTTAAACCTTAATTGCCAAAACTAAGTGAGGACATGAAATGTTTCTTTTTTTTAAATAAAAACACAATACTGGTTCTGTCACATTCTTGTATTCAGCCTTCAATCTAACAATCAGTGCTACATTACACAAGGCTCACAGGCTAGTGTTTGGCCCCTTAGATTGTAGCCTACATCAGACAGAGCTTCAATTGCCCTATTCCAACGGTGGCTACATTTGAACAACTTTCCTGGTTTTTCAAACCTCTGCTATCCAGGGAAGAATCGTTAGAACTAGATCTGATCCAGGGAAGAAGTCGTTAGAACTAGATCTGGCATCTTGTCTTAGTTAGCATTATGAAGTCATGGAGTGTTTCTCTTCCAAAACTATATATATCTAAAAAAACGTACAAAATACATGTTATAGCCTACATTAAATATGAAACATATAATGCCATTCTATGTTAGTGTGTACAGTGTATATCAAATAGTTTTTAGCATATAAAAGTGCTTTCAACCCAGAATGCATCTGGCTGCAGCGGCCTTGATAGTCAGGTAGTGTCGACTACACTTAATGATATAGTACATTTTAAAATAGAAAATCACGGGGTCGTGTCGATGGAGCAAATGTCCAAAGCAGAGATCTGCAGTTGCAGTTTTTCCTTATCTCTCTACCTCATGATTACTAATGCTGCGTGTTACTGACGAAGAAGCTGACCACTGAGAAACTGAGGGTTCTCCTCTCCTCCTGCCCCAACTGGTCAGGTGTCTGTAGATGGACCCGAATACTGCCGAGGTGCCTCGCGTAAACACGGAGGTCCACCTTGCCACCTCTGCCATGAACCTCACGGAGGTTGACAGAAACTGTGCACAAAGTGTAGTGTAGTGGGCTAGAATCAACAGGCTGCGGCCCAGTTGCCTGCCGTAGTTAACAATCAGGTTGACTCTTTGGTCAAGTCCCTTCGCTCTGTGTTGCACCATGTTGAAAGCTCCGAATGATTTGGAACTACTTGGTATCAATGTATTAGTATCATATTTGGGTAATATTGCAGCGTCTCTAAACACGGTAACCACATCTCAGGACCAACTGTCGTGTCATCGAAGTATTGGATTTTGTAGACCGTCCCTTGCTGTTGCGCAGCACGGTGTAGTCCAATCGCTGTTGAGTAAATCTTGTTTCCGGGATGTTTGGTGATGTGGCTTAGCTTGGAAATTCAGGAGACGGATTTTGTGAAATAAAAAAAGCACACCGTCCACGGGGTACTCACAGGTAGGTGTAACGATGTCACATGCAATTTTAATTCCCTGAGCCGATACAGGGGAAAGCTGTCATATGCACAAACACTGCTGCAGAATGGTGAATAATTATTCTCATTAGCCGCTGTTTACGAGACATCACAGTGCGTGCACTTTAGTGAGCTAGCTTGTTTGCTAGCTCGCACTCCCATTAGCGAGCCTATCGCTCACTGTTGATAATAACATTGGACCTTTGAATGTGTGATCCATAGTCATAACGATTAGTTCATACCTTAACTACGATCGATGCGATAACTGTCATATTTGGTTCGAGAAAGTAAGCCATCCATCTTGCCAATCTTTACTGTTCTGTAGAGGAAACCAAGTGACGCAGTCGCAGTCGTGCGCCCTGCTATTTCGGTCGTGTTCGGTAGTATCCGAGATTTACCGAATCTGGTACCTTTTTTTTTATTATGTGATTAACGCTAAACGTGAGATCAGTGATGTAATAACAGTTCATAAAGTCGGCGCACATCTATTGTAAACAGAAAAACGCGCTGTAAGTAACCTATTTGTGTTGCTCTTTAAAGAAAAATTTGTTGGTTGTTGCAGTTGCAGATGTAGACTATGGAAGTTTAATGAAGCGTGAATTTTAACAAATGAAAATGTCTTTATCCGTCATTTATTCTTCTGTAGTCTGTTTTCATCTTGTGTACGGGATTCAACTACTGAAAAACTTATCTTGAGTTCTATCGTTACATGATGCCTGCTACAGGACAGAAAGTACAGTACATTACGTACAGTACAAGTCAAGTCAAGTCAAGTCAGTTTTATTTGTCAATTTCTTCACATGTACTTGACATACAAAGGAATCGAAATTACGTTTCACACTTGTCCCATGCGTAGACGTTGACAACAATAAAGTGCAGATGCACAACAAGGGTGTAGAGTCCAATCTGTCTTCCTATACTCCTGCCAGTCTGGTGGTTCCGCTGGCTGGGAGCCACATTAGCCTATCCTAATGTAAACATGAGTGTGAGTGTGAGGATCTCTCTCGACATGGTACACTTTGGGTTTAAAATGAACTTTTTCGCCTCCTGCCGTCAACAACAAAACTTCCATAGATTATAACCTTAAACCTTAATTGCCAAAACTAAGTGAGGACATGAAATGTTTCTTTTTTTTAAATAAAAACACAATACTGGTTCTGTCACATTCTTATATTCAGCCTTCAATCTAACAATCTGTGCTACATTACACAAGGCTCACAGGCTAGTGTTTGGCCCCTTAGATTGTAGCCTACATCAGACAGAGCTTCCTTTGCCCTATTCCAACGGTATGTGGGATAATAATAATAGAATTGCCCTATTCCAAAGGATGTGTAATATTTCTCGACATGGTACACTTTGGGTTTAAAATGAACTTTTTTGCCTCCTGCCGTCAGGGTCATCATGTTCAGTCGATTGGCCCAGGGGGTGAACTCCGTTCTGCAAGAGCTCTCTGGAGAGGAACCTCCAGACGGGACCCCTCAGGTGAGACTCCCATCTCTATTGCTTGGAAAGAACTTAGACAGCAGGGTCAAAAACGCCAGGAATGCGAGATTTATTCAGTTTTTTACTGTGTAAAAATGCCAGTATATACTGTAGGTACTCTGTATTTCTCTTAGGTTGGCCCATCACACATCACGTCCACATTTGGGTCTGCTCCTATTTTGAAATGATTTAAAATATGTATTACTATATCCAACAGATATGAAGGACGTTAGATCTGTTTTTCAATTCATAACCCAGTCTTTTTTTTTTATTCATTACAAATCTGGAAAGTTTTATATTTTGAAATAATGAAAGGATTGACTTACACACTGTTACACATCCCTCTTTGCTGACAGGCTTCCAAAGCCCCTATGCTAACACTACGTGCAAAATACAGAAAGCTATACAAAGCTGCCATTGTCAATGTTGTTAAAGAATTGTCTGGTTAAATAAAGGCTTATGTCACATACAGCATCTTTATACTACTATTCTCGGAAAGGTTTAGATTAGGGCTGGACAATTAATCGCATTTGCAATATAATCGTTTTCTATTTTTATTTAGAATGCATATCAATGGGACATATTTGGTGCTTGTGGTTTTTATTGTGAAAAACGCAATAAAATCGCAATCGCAATATTGGTTGAAAAAAATCGCAATTTAGATTTTTGGCAAAATCGCACAGCCCTAGTTTAGATCCTGATTGCATCATGGACTACGCTGACATTTATGAATTGATTAAAACGAATACATTTTGTCTATGAATGACTTGCCTTACTAATGTACTGCATGCATCCCCTCAGGATGAATGTTTTGTAATGTACTGTTATGCTGTATGTTGATTATAGGCTTTTGGCCCCGGACCCGAATCATAACCCTCCTAGAGAGGAAAGAGAGGAAATTAAAAAATCTTTCCATCCTATTCCCTGTCCTTATATTTCCTTTCCTGTCCGTCTCCTCCTGCCACTCCGCAGGAGGCTGCACTGGTTCCTCAGCCCCTGCCCGATGGTGGTGAAGACGAGGCAGCGGCGATGGAGCCGGGGGGACTGGCTGAAGAAACCCTGGAGAGGCTGGCGCAGACAGAGCAGCTGGTGGTCCAGCTGAAGGAGCTGATCAGGGAGAAGGACAGCAAGCTGGCAAACACAGAGAGGCAGCTTAAGGTGAGTGACTGCACAGCTGGATTGGGGAGAGGCTGGGGAAAGGGGACAGGAAAGCTGGTGGTAAGACTAATTACCAGTTAAGCCAAAATAGCAGTCACAGTGCTTTTGGACAGAAAGCATCTAGGGATTTTTTTTGTTGTCCTACAATTGGTACCAGTAAAGATTTACATTGACTACTGCAACGCAGCATAATTGATTTCAAATGCTGCCTATTAATGACACTAAACCGTTAAGTTAAATTGAATGAGTTTCACCTATGATAAAAAAAAAGAGTTCTGACTGTGTGTTCTGTTGTGTGTGTTCCATTCTGCACTTGCACGCTCATGTGCACTGCTGCTCTTATCCAGGAGGAGAAGGAAGCAGCAGATGCCCGTTTCACAAAGCTCAAGCTCCAGGCCAAGGCCAAGATGGCCGCTCTGAGCAAACAGATAAGTGAGCTAAAGGGACAGGATGGCCACAATGTCAGCCAGGTAACATCACTGTAATATGTGTACTGTAATATGTGTACTGTAATATGTGTACTGTAATATGTGTACCATTACCATACACTATCTCATACAAGGCATTCATATAACACCCATTCATTTTCTTTCACTAAGGAAGATACTGATATAAAAACAAAATCCAATTGATAAATGCAATGCAAAGCAATGGGTAATCAATGCCAGATGCCAGTGAAATACTGTAACATCTGTGTCTGTGGGTTAATATCAGAGATGGTTTAATAGGAGAAGAGCTTAATATTCTCTCTGTCTCCATTCATTAACACATTAGTACAAATGGAGTATTTTTTAAGAATATTCTCTAGAGTGTAATCATGCATACTAAAGCAACATATAATACTGTTCACTAATACAAAAGCAGATGAGTTGGAGGCAAGAAGAAAAGGAGAATCAGGGGCTTTTGTTTGTCTGTACTGTGCAGTAGACAACCCTCCTATTGACGGTCCCTGCGCTGCTCAGACTAGCACCATTCACAGCCACTGGAAGAGATGCAGCTCCCTGCTGACAGCTCGTCCCTGCTCATTTAATCAAGCTATCCACTGCAGATGCCCACAGTTCATGCAGCTGCTTTTGGGTGTATGTGTGGTGGGGCTTAGTGTTGTTCCACATCCAAAGTAAAGGGCTTCAGGAGCCTGTGGAAATGCAGGTTGTTGATGTTGTTGTTATTGTTGATGATGATGATTATGAAGTTGTTTTTGTCTCCCCAATTTGATCAACTTTGTTTGCCTTTCTCTCAGAGCTCAGAAGGCTCCTTCACTGTGGCGCCAGGCACTGAGGAGGAGCTCCAGCAGCTCCGAGCCAAGCTCCAGGACGAGGAGGCGGCCTTTAGGACCCTGCAGGAGCGGCTGAAGGCGTCCGAGCAGCTCCTGCATGACCAGGAACAGGGCCACGCCCAACAGGTTAGCCTTGCCTTGGCAACAGCACAGATGTGCATGCCTCGCCACACCCACTCAGGGCGGGTGAACATGAAACAATTACAGTAATGGGTGGCTAGACCTGTGTGTGTGGCATGGTGGCGACGCCATGGCGTTGTTCGGAGCATTCACTCAGTCATTATACTATTCTGTTCATATGGTTGTAATATTCAGTTACAGTAATATCAGTTAACAAATCACTCACTGTAATTGACAGTTAGGTGATTGTGAGCTTCTAAAGAACTGCTGCATGTTTATGGATCAGGCATCAGAGGTTCAGAGTTGGGTTTAGAAAACCTTATGCACTATTTTATGTGCACTGTAAAATTAACTTATTAATGAATGTGTAAAAATGGCCTATATGTAGTGCACTGAATGAGTCAATGTTCTGGAGGCTGGTTCAGGGTCTTGCTGCTACACAGCTTTTTATTTATATAATTCTAAAATAATTGAAATTGGTGCACAGTACAGTGGCGATCACTGTTATTTAGTTATTTGCGAGGAACAATTCTGTGCTCTAGTGTGTGCTGCAGGAGTTTTACTCATCATGAAAACAAGAACAGACCATGCGTGAGTCGGCTTTGGATAATCTCTTCATCAGCAAGTAAAAAATGACATACTAAGTTAGAAACTCCATTCCCGTATACAATCAAACCAAACTTGTTCTCTCTGTCCTTTACAAGTCTCTTTAGATTGTGTGGCCTTTGTTTGTACACAGTGGTTCAGTCAAGCCATAAATAACTCTATCCAATTAACACGTTCATTGCTTCGGAAGTTTGGCGAAGGGAGGGGAACGTTCTACTTTGGTTCTCACTGGAGAATATCAGGAGTTTATATCCCATACGCAGTTAGAACCAAGGAAGCTGTCTGGATAGAAAGTGAAACGACTTCAAGCCCCAAAGAGAAGTCCAATTACCTATATCTGATCACTTGAGTTATAGCTAATAAGTAATGAGAATCTTCACAGACATATTTTGACATCCTTGCAGTCACAAAGTAGGCTCTTTTTAGCCTCATAGCTGAATCTGCATTTTAAAATAGCAATAAATAGCAAACAATTACTGCCCAAGCCCAACAACAATTACTGTCCAAGCCATACATGGTTGCACGTGTGTTTTTGTGAGTGTGTTGTGTCCCCATCTGCCTGTCTCAGGTGCGGCGGCTTCAGGTAGTGATTGGGGAGAAGGATGTGCGTTTCCAGGAGCAGATCCAGAAACATGAAGAGGAGCTGCTAAGAGTTTCTGACGCTGAACTGCAGCAGGTGAGGCTAGCCTCTCCCTTTGTTTCCTATGATAGTACAGGTGCTAGCGCTGAACTGCAGCAGGTGAGGCTAGCCTCTCCCTTTGTTTCCTATGATAGTACAGGCGCTAGCGCTAACATTGCCTCTCCCTGTTTCCTATGATAGTACAGGCGCTAGCGTTAACATTGCTAACTGTCAATCAGTTTGTCATGAATCATGAGCCAGCCTTATTTTCAATGACAAAAAACCCATAAAAAACA
Organism: Limnothrissa miodon; assembly: GCA_017657215.1. Lineage (NCBI taxonomy): Eukaryota > Metazoa > Chordata > Actinopteri > Clupeiformes > Clupeidae > Limnothrissa > Limnothrissa miodon. Next base: position 19,026 of record JAGFZM010005372.1, on the reverse strand, counting down.
TAATCAGTCACTTAGTACTGCTTTAATTAATCTGATGATCTGCCCTTGGCTGGCGGCAAAGAGACATTCAAACAGCGGGTGAGCAAGTGTGTGCACACTGTATTACGTTTGAGGCTCTGCAGAGTGTTAGTCAGGGTGTTCCGTAGGTTTGCTACCACGGAGACCATGTTCCATTTTTAGGTAGGGATGGTTGCGCTCAATCCCTTTACTGCACTTACATAAATCAGTGCTTGGCTACATTGTTTGTGTTATATCTTGTTACTACACACATAAGTCAGTGTGCAGTTGCAGTACACGTATTAATAGACATTATCAAGTAGTGCATACTATACACGTATTAATAGACATTATCAAGTAGTGCAAACTATACACGTATTAATAGACATTATCAAGTAGTGCAAACTATACACGTATTAATAGACATTATCAAGTAGTGCAAACCATACACGTATTAATGGATATTATCAAGTAGTGCACACTATACACGTATTAATGGACATTATCAAGTATACTATATATTGCAATTGAGAAAGATTAAAGTGCAGAACACTGCGTGACCCTTTCACTCATTTTAACCCATTTGCATACGACTTGATTTCCCAGGTTGTAAACCTACAGTTTGTGTTTACCTTTGTGTTTGTGTTGACCTATTTTGCCAGGCGTTGCGCTCCTCCCAGCGACGGGTGGAGGAGCTGGAAGAGTCTTTACTTTCACGCCAGCAGGTGCTGGAAATGCTGCAGCAGGAGCTCACCAGTGCTGATCAGCAGAAACAGGTACAAGTGCCCACATTCACACACAATACTCACACAGACAAAAACACATCACGTCTCACTGAACTGATTCTATGTCATATATGCCATGCATTACAGGTAGAGGTTTGCAGCCTAATAGGGACAATACACAGATATATAGCACAACAGTGATGTAGCACAAATAAAATATAATTACACAAAATAAAATCTATATTATTGTCTTGTCTCCACGTACAGATCTTGACTGCACAGTTCCGTCAGATGGAGCAAGAGCTGGCTGCTGGGGGCAGGCAGGGAGAAGAGGAGAAGCAGAAATGGGCCCAACAGGCAACCCAGGCTCAGGCCGAGCTGAGCTCCATGAGAGCCAGCCTGGAGGCCTCCGAGAGGCAGAGAGAGGAGGCTACGGCTGAGCTAAACTCCCTTAGAGCTAACCTGGAGGCCTCGGAGAGAAAGGCTGAAGAGGCTGAGTTAAACTCTAAGCTGGAAGCTTCAGAGAGGAAGAGTGAGGAGGCTTTAATGGCGGAGTTAAACGCCCTAAGAACCAGCCTTGAGACTTCTGAGAGGAAGAACGAGGAAGCCATGTCTGAGTTGAACTCCCTTAGAGCTAACTTGGAAGCCTCTGAGAGAAAGAGTGAGGAGGCTTTAGGTGAGTTGAGCTCCGTGAGGGCCAGTCTGGAGGTCTCTGAGAGGCAGAGGGAGGAGGCCATGGCAAGGCTTGGGAGCGAGGCCCAGCAGTGGGCTGCGGAGACTGAGGAGCTCCGGGCCGACCTGGCCGCTTCACGACTGGAGAGAGAGAAGAACGACACTTTCAAGGCAGAGCTTGTAGTGTTGCGGGCCAGCCTGGAGGTGGCGCTGGGCGAGAGGGAGGAGGTGATGAGAACGATGGAGGAGCACGCTCAGGCTCGAGACGCTGAGCTGGTCATGCTCCGAGAGCGTCTGGCGGTGGCGGAGAGGGAGAAGGAGGAAGGCATGAGGAGAGAAGGGGAGGAGGTGCAGAGGCTTGAGGAGGAGTTGGCCGCCCTCAGAAAGAGCCTGGAGTCTGGGAAAGAGACACAGGATGCAGGGGTCCAGCTCAAGGAGACCCTAGGGGAGCTTTGGAGGCGCCTGCACTCTCTGACCAGAGGACCCGCGGAGGGCAAGGCAGAGGACGAGGAGAGGGCAACAATGGAGGCAGAGGCGGAGGCAGGGGCAACATCCATCTCCAGTGACCCCGCTGAGTGCCTAGCTGCCCTCCAGGCTCTGGAAGCCATGATGCAGCGGCTAAGAGCCGAGCGGGAGGAGAGGGAGGCACAGCTGGATCAGGTCACAGTCAGCATGGCGTCTCTGAGAGGTATGGTTAATTAAACCACACTGAGATTGGATTTTAGCTCGAAGGACTGTTCTGAACAGCTTGCCGACATGGCATATTTATTGGGAACACTATTTGAAGTCAGATTCTTGTTTCCTTGTGTACTTGTTTTCTTGTTTGGGGCAGCTGTGGCTTATTAGTTGCATTAAACCAAAGGGTTTCCCGGGAGAATCAAATGCTTTAATCTGCTGGAATCGTATGTCTCTGACCTTATCAATTTCTCCAATCGGTGCCAGCATGTCTTCATATCATAAGCTATTGAAAGCAGAATTCAAATAGACCCCAGTACTTAGTGTATCTCATTGTAATAACATTTTAGCAAAGCAGTAGGCTTCACTGTGCACAAACCTCAGGTCAGAGTTGTTATGCAAACTAGAAAAAAAAACATTTATTAACCTCACTTTTGTATTCACGTCACATATATTTACCTCAGTTTAAAACATTAGCTCTTGATTCAGAAGCAGTAGAAGTCTAGAACAATGAGAAAATAAATAATTCTTGTTAAATAGGTCTCAACTGTGTTTTAACCTCAAATATAATGAAATTCTGCTAAATCAGTGGATTAGGCCACACCAATAAAATTAGTTGGTTCTCGGATTCGGCGCTTGAAAAAAAATGCAAAATGAAATAAAAATAAAATTGAATTCGAACTCACACGAACATAAAAAACACCGTGGCTGATGGCTATAATACTGAAAAGAGCATGCTGCGTTCACGTGACGTCGAAAACCAATCAAATCACGCCTTTCACTTCAGAGAGAGCAAGAGACAAGATACATGATATGAGGAAAGATGCTAGTGGAAGGGGATCCTGCTAGGCCAGTGTTTGCAATTATTAGAATATTTGATAAGAAGAGAAAAACATTTGACAAGTGCATTGAAATTAGAGAGGATGAGAATTTTGCGCAGTTGTACTCATGGTGCTAATATGGTGCGAAATAATTTATTTCGCTCACTAGCTCCATATTTTTCCTGAAAGAAATCTGAGAACCAACTAATTTTATTGATGTGGCCTTAGCACTGGTTAATGGTCTTGAAATTATGGCAATATTGGCTACATTACAGGTTCATGTGTAAAAACTGAAAAAAAATGTGTAGACTATTTTCTCTACAGATTTGATAGGAACCAGACTAATAATAAGGACCAACCAAGGCTATAATAGTGAGGGCATGGAGATGCCAAACGCACGGCCATGGCTTTTGCTGGTTGAAATCAAACTGAACTGCTCATAGTTGGACTACTATTGCTAGATATGGCATTCTAAATCGCATTTCTCTGGGTACGCAGCCAGCCAGTATAGTAGCTAAGATCCGACCAACACACCCTCTTCAGAAATGACAAAAGCACAGAAGCCAATTGGCGGTCAACAACTTGCTTAGCTTAGCTTAGCTTTGTTTGTGCAGCATGTACAGCCTTTGTCTCATGCACCAGGCACAAAACAATCCAAAATATGTGTGAAATGTGCTGCAGCATTGGCCATCTCTTCCCTTAGATTTCTATCAGACTTCCCCATATTCTTTAAACTTGCATTGAAAGTATGTGGTTTAGCATCTTTGACAAACATGAAATTAAAACACCCTTTTAAACGTCTGTCAGACGATGAAAGTTTAATGAGACGCTCATTTCCTGAACCCATGTCAAACTTATCCATATCTTACCCAAGTTACTGTTATTTTACTGTTCTTGCAGGAAAAAACAGGCAAAACTATGACTTACAAATGCATTGTTTAGGTTTGCTGTATTAACCAATAAGGGAAACTGAGTGTAACATTTATTCAAATTATTATTTTTTTTCAGGACAACTGGATAAAAACACAACTGAAAGGGAAGAAGCTGTTGCCAGGATACAGGAACTAGAACAGCAATTAAACAACAACCAGGTTAGTTTCATTTTTCTTGTTTAAACATTTTAAGCTGAGATGTTGTCATGAAGCTTAAGTAAAACAGGTGGATACGATGGACGACAGTTATAATTAATCCCTCATGATGCACAGTGCATGCAGGACTAACACTGCATATCTTAGCAATAAGAATACACATTGCATATCATCAGATGTTGCAGCTTCATTAGAGATTCAAGATGATGATGATTATGATGACTTTAAGGGGGTCATAAGAAATGCAGACTCACCAGCATGCCATCTTGTCAGAGACATACCCTGAGTGTCATGGGCACCGGAGCAGTCTCCTGCCCTGACCCCATTTAGCTAGTGACAGGAGACAGACACACACACACACTCAGGTTGAGGTTAATACACAGACACACACACACACACTCAGGTTGAGGTTAATACACAGACAGACTAGCGCATTGCCGTCGGTCACTTCAGTTTTAATCCGCTGTCCTCTGCCTGTCTGTTCTGACTGCAGCACGGGCACAACATTGACCTTCATGAAAGAGCTTATGCACATTACTACCATATTAGTATGCCAAGCAGTACTTCACTTTCTTTGAATTTAGCTGTCGAAGCTTTCAACACTGCACCTGTGTTTATGCTCTTTACTAATTCACATAGTGCAGCCATTGGTAAACATAAACCCTTGTGTGTGACTGCTCTCTTTCAGGCTGCCAGTGAGTCAGTAAGTGCACATGTGACTGACCCGTCCCAGGAGGATTTGACGAGGGCGGACACAGGTGACCTGTCATAGCCTTCTCTGTTTGCCTTTGTTACTGAAAACACTAGGCAGACTTGAGCAAATCTAAAGGGACTTTGACCTGCTGCAGCGCCCCCTGTCTACACAGATGGTGTAACTGATTTGTTTTCCTGCAGCTGTATTTCAAGGCCTAAAATGAATGAATCAGGAAGTTTTAGGAGATTTGTATGGTTGATAATGTTGACGCACCATTTTGTGAATACTCTGAAACCTGAAAGACCAGTGATTCTATCAGTCTTTTGTAGGCTGTCTTTTGTAGGTGTTTTTTATCACACCTTACAGCATATTAGCATCTTCCAAAAATACATGTGGCCACACATTTCCACACTGTTTATACACATTTTCTGATGTCAGATATCCATGATTTATTAAACTTTTATTTGTTAATTGCAGGCCCAGCAGATAGACAATTTGTGGTCACAAGTCTGCAATCAAACATCTTGGCATTGGAGCAGCAGTTGCAAGAGAAAGAAAGTGAACTTGTTTTCCTTAAGGAGCAGCTGTCTTTTCCAAGTGATAAGCAAAACACTGAAAGCCAGGAACCTGGTGATGACCAGAGCCCTGAGGGCACCTCTCTTATGCAAGACAGTATTGGAGGTCTGCCAGACCTTCTGGATGTCACAGTGGAGGAAGACACAACGCTTGTAGCAGACGAGTCATCCATTATGTTTACCTCTGCTGATAACGAGAGCAGTCCGGAGCTCATCCAACCTCCAACGGAATCTCCCGGAGAATCTAAAGGTGCCTCTTCAGATGAGATGGTCACCAGCAGTGACTCTGAAGTTGCCCACAGCAGCTGGACCCTTTTAGAAGCTGTCAACCAGGAAGGAAATCAGGAGTGGCCTTCCGTTATGCAAGACCTAACCCAGCTAAACTTGCAGTCTTGGGAGGAAACGGCTGAGCAGGACAGGTCCACTTCCTCCATAGTGCAGGTGGAGTCCTCCTCAGTTGTCATCCGTGAAACGGTACAAGTGAACGTGAGCCAGCAGATGGCCTCTCTTTTGAATGTGGAGTCTGGTTCTGGTCAGGCATTCGCTCAAGTCCTGGCTGAGGAGCTTCAGAAGAAGTACAGTGAGCTGCTGGTTGAGGTGGAGAGACTGCGAGCATCAGCTTCTGAGTCCGAAGAAAAGTCCCAGGGGCTTGCCGAGCAGCTCCAGTCTGTCTCCATCAGCAAGGAGGAGGCCAATACCAGAGCTCTAAGCCTGGAGGAGGAACTGAGGACTATTAAGGCTGAGATGGACATGCTTACTCAGCAAAGGGATGCAGTGAATGTCCTGGAAGAACAGCTGGCCAGTTTGGAGTCAGAATCTCAAACGAAAGAGGAAAAGATTCTTAGTCTGCAGGCAGACTTAGAACAAGCTCACCTTTCACTTGCAGAGCAAGAGGGCCAGGCTAGGATGCTGAGTGCCCAGCTGGAGGACAGAGAGCTCAGCACTGCTGATCTAGAGAGAAAACTTGAGGAGGCAGAAGCGAGATTGCTGGAGGTCACCCAGGCTGAAGAATTAGCGGAAACCTCCCTCTGTGAAAAGACAGCTGAGATTGAAGACCTGCACCTACTCCTTTCCAAGAAGGATCAGGAGATGATGGAGCTCAATGACAGCATGAGTGCCAGACTACAACAAGCTGGAGAAGAGAAGTTCCAGGTCTCCAGTGAGGTCAAGAAGCTTAAACAACAAATTTTGGAGATGGAGAGTGTGACCAGTGAGCAGAGTAAACCAAAAGGGGAGGATGATGCTCCCCATGAGAGTGAAGATCTTGCAAGCTTGAGAAAAGAGAAAGCAGACTTGTTACAGCAGGTGTCTACTATGAAAAAGGAGGGAGACCTCATGAAGAGGAAGCTACAGGCAGCACTTGTGCAGCGTAAGGAGCTAATGAAGAAGGTTGCTACTTTTGAGGCAAAAGCCGGGAAGAACTCAGAGCAAAGTGAGGTTGCTGAGGCAAAATCCTTTGCCTCTCCTACCGATGAGGTCAAAGAGAAAGAGGCGGAGATACAGAGAATGAGAGTGTTACTGGAAGAAACTAGAGAGGCTTTGAGGTGCAAAGAAGAGGCGCTAGAGAAACTTGAACATCAGACGTCTGAGCAACTGAAAGCTTTGACTGAGGCAAGGGAAGAGAATCAAAGATGGGAAGAGGACGCCAATAGCCAGAGCAAGAACCAAGCATTGGAGGATGAGGAAGAAAAGGCAAGTCTGCAAAACAAAGTAGGATCGTTGGAATCTGAACTTGAAAGGGTTCAGAAGAAACTCCAGGATGCTGAGGAGGCACGCAAGGACACCATCCGCAAAGCTAAAGAGAAAGACAGGCACCACCGTGAGCAGGTGAAGCAACAGAGAGAAGATCACAACATCTTAGTGGAGCGCTTTGGGGCTCAGAGTGGACAGCTGGATGAGTTGCTCAATCGCTTAAGGGAGCTTGAGAACCTACAGATACTGAAAGTGGATGAGGAGGTAGAACAGCAAAAAGTTCAGGATGAGCCTCTGATTGGAGTGTCAGAGAAATCTGTCTCCAGTGATTGGGTGCAAGAAGACTGGGTGGACTTTGCTGCCCCTGAGACTGAGACACAACAGAAAGAGGCAGAGGACCAGTCATTAACTTCAACACCAGCTCCAACAACACCAGCAGTAACACGCAGTGAAAATGAAGCCACCCTCAAAGCACTCGGGGAGGAACTACAGGCTGAGAGGGCATCTCTTGCAAATCTAGAGGGTTGTTTAAAGGACACCCAGAATTCCCTGTCACTGAAAGAGGCTGAGGTACTCAACCTAGGCAGAGAGCTCCAGATGCTGAAAGAAAAGGACAAGCAGATTGACACACTCTCCAATGAGTTGGAAGCCTTAAGGGAGAAATGTGTCCAGGCCGAAGAACAAGCAGAAATGCTGAAAAAGGAAATTGAGGAAGTCACAGCTGCAGCCAAGGCAAGCATTTCTGACTCTGCCTCTCCCATTGCCTTGCTACAGGCAGAGGTGGAAGAGTGCAAGCATTTCCTAAAGGACAAGAATGATGAGATTACAAATCTGAGCCAGCAGCTCTCTGACCAGAACACTTTACTTCAGAAGATGCAAGAGACTGTGTCTGAAAAAGACAAGCTCATCAACTCCCTTCAGGAAACTTTGTTGGCAGAACAAGAGAAAAGCCAGCGACTTGAGGCTGAACTCCCTCTGAGGCAGGAGGAGGACAAGGACAACAATGCTAAAATACAACAGCTACAGCGAAAGCTCCAAGCTGCTCTGATTTCTCGAAAAGAAGCTCTTAAAGAGAAGTCAACTCTGAAGGAAAAACAGGCTGCTGCCGATAAGACTGTGAAGGAGCTTCAGAAAAAACTTGAGGATGGAGAGGCAGAGCTTAGCAAGCTGAGAGCTGAAAGGGAGAGACTGATTGAAGAAGTAGATCGAAGTCTAGTTGAGAACCAGAGCCTAGGAGCTTCCTGTGAAAGCCTCAAACTAGCGATGGATAGTTTGCTGAGCGAAAAGGAAACTTTAAGACAGCAAGCTGAGGTGACTAAACAGGAAGCTGCCCAGGCAACCTCTGAATGGGAAGAAAAGGTGCAGGGCTTAAAAGATGAGTATGAAACGCTGCTGAAATCCTACGAGAATGTTAGCGATGAGGCAGAGCGTGTGAGGCGGGTTCTTGAAGCCGCTCGCCAGGAGAGACAGGAGTTGGCTGCTAAAACCCGTGCCCATGAAACTGCCCGTCAAGAAGCTGAGAAACTTGCAGAAGAATCCCAGAAAGAGGTAGACACTGTGAAAGAAAAGATGAGGAAGTTTGCAAAGGCTAAACAGCAGAAGATTTTGGAGCTGGAGGAGGAGAATGAACGACTCAGGGAACAAGAAGAAAGAGGGGGAGTTAGAAGGGAGGGCCGGGAGTTGAAGAAGGAATTTCAAAATGTTAAGGAGGAGTTGGAAACACTCAGAGCCGAGTTGGAGTCAACAAAGACTCAGCGAGACTCCTTGGAACAACAGGCACAAGAGCTGAGGCAACAGTTGAGTGAAGAAGGGGAGAAGGTGAAGTCAGAGATGGCATCCTCAAGCACTGTCGTAGAGGAGGTGGTTGGGACACAAAACACAAATGTAGTCCTGACTGAAATGAGCCATGATATAGCTGATAGTCCACAACAGCCTGCCAAAGATGATGAGCAGAAGGAACCTCCACCACAGTCTGAACCATTTGAGGAGCTGCATGCCGAAAAACAATCAGCAGAACCAGCATCAGAGGCAGCCGAGGAGACACCAAAGTTGGAAGAAGTGATTGAAAACACTCAGGACCAAAACCAGGAGCGTATGAGGGAGTTAGAGGCCTCTTTACAAACAGCAAAGGATTCAATAAAGGAGCTTGAGGCTGCCCTGGAAGCAGAGAAGCAGTCAAAGGCAGAACAAGAGGCAGAGATTACTTCTCAGCTGACATCACTTGAACAGCAGTTAGCAGAGGCCAAAGGGAAAGAAGATGTTCTCCAAGAGGAAATTTCCAAGAGGGAAGAGCAGCTGAAAGAGCTTCGCACCAGTCTGGAAGCTGAAAGGGATGATCTTGAAGAGCGCTTGATGAACCAGCTAGCCCAACTCAACGGTAGCATCGCTGGCTACCAGCAAGAGGCAGCCGACAGCAGGGACCGCTTGGCAGACCTCCAACGAGAGGTCGAGAGGCTGGAGCATGAAAGAGCAGAGCTGGAAGCACTAGCAGAGAGCGAGAAAGACCGAGCATGCAGGCTGGAAGAGGACAAGCGTCAGGCACAGAGAGAGAGAGCTGAAGCAGAGGCGGAGGCAGGGAAACAAAGGGAGCTGGAGCAGAAACTGAAGTCTGCCCAGAGGGTGAAGGAGGGGAGCCAGAGTCGAGCCAAACAGCTTGAAGAGCTCCTCAGGGAGAAGCAGCTTGAGGTGCGGCAGATGCAGAAAGATTGCATCCAATACCAGGAGAGGATCAGTGAGCTTGGCAAAGAGACCAAAGCCCTGCTACTGAGCAGAGATGAAGTCAAAGCAGAGCTGGACACTTCCCACCAGGAGAACACAAAGGTCGCTGAGGAGAAGGCCAAGGTAGAGGAGGAGCTGAGTGAATGCAAGCGAACGCTGGAAGACACTCAGAAGACACTAAGTCAGGCACAGATAGAGAATGCTGCCTTAAAAGAGACGGCGCTTAAGAGGGAAGCTGAAATCAAAGCTGAAGCTGAGGAAACTCTCGATGAGGTCAGGTATCGGCTGGGTGCGGAGATGAAACACATCGAGCTCCGACTGGAAGAGTCATACCAGGAGCGAGAACGGGACGATGAAGTCATTCGTGAGGTTCGACATGCTGCTGAGGTTGCCAAGAGAGAATCCCAGGAAATGCAAGCCAGACTGGACGAGTCCCTGGCACGGCTCGCCGCGTTCTCACGTTCCATGTCCTCACTACAAGATGATCGTGATCGAGTGCTAGATGAGGCCCGACAGTGGGAGAACCGCTTCCATGGTGTCCTTCAGGGGAAGGAGGCAGAAGTGCAGGAAGCAGAGAAAAAAGTGAATGATCTTAATGAACAACTGCAAAAGGAAACAACACAGAGGGAGGAGCTACAGACATCACTGGAAAGGTTAGTGTGGGATTTTCCCACTAAATTTGATTAACATCTTATTACCTAACCAAGTTTCTTCATTTTTTGTAGCTTCACAAAAGAGCAGTTTTCACATATACATTTTTTGATATATATATTTACTATAATTTGCTAATTATTGGAAGGTATTGTGTATATAGTATTGTGTATATATTGTGTTTTCCATGAAGGCTACAGAAAGCAGAAGCTGAGTGGCAGGCCAGATGGGATGAAGTGGTAAAGAAGCACAGCGACAGCATGGCCGCTCTGGAGAAGGAGCGAGGGGACCTGAGAGAGTCCCTTACCCAGGCCGAGAGCTCTTTAGCTGAGGCACGTTCCCAGCTCACCTCCCTTGAGACGGAGGCAGAGGGCCAACGTAACAGAACCAGTGCCCTGGAGGAGGCGGTGGGGAAGCTGCAGACAGAGCTGGATGAGGCCAGAGCACAGCTGAGGGAGAGGGAGGCTGTGGAGAGGACGCTGGGTCTGAGTCTGGAGCAGCTAGAAACCGATCTGAGGTCCTCCAAGAACCTGACAGAGACCCTGCAGGCTGAACTTAGCGAGAAGGAGAAACGTGAAGTAGAGCTTCTTGGAGAGAAAGAGCAGGCAGTGACAACGGTAAATAAAAAAAGATTAATTAGTGGTTATGTAATCTTATGATTAATGTAAAAATTATTCATTTGGTTATGTAAGAGTTTAATGTATTTAAATGTTGATGAACTAGTTACTGACATGATCCTCTACTGCATAGATCCTCTACCGTCAAACTCTGGCCCAGGGGCCAAATCTGGCCCTCTGTGTAATTACATTTGGCCCGCGAGATCATATAACGTGTGTGTAAAAGCTGGTCTGCCAAAGTGCACACATATCTAATACAGTCCCTGAATGCTTTGGGAGTGCATTGCCCATTCAATTAGGATCACCAATGATGCCTCCTTTTCTGTTGACAGTCATTAGCATCCATGCTACCAGTCAGCCTGAACAAACTTAACACACCCCTCCCCAAACATGATCAAATGAAAGATGGAAAACTGTTTTCAAAGCTGGAGGTAGATTTTCCCGCGACTTTGCCCAGTGTTTTATTTTGTCCCACTGGGAATTTGAGTTTGACACCAAGGACAATATAATCTAAAAATGACGTATTTGACGTCACAAAGATGTTTCTGACTTCATTATGAACAAACCTAGCTTTCAGTTTCTATACACATCCACACAACCTGCTTGCTGCCTGAATGGGTGTCTCGGTAAACCCTTTCAAAACCCCAATTTTTTCTCATGCTCTTATTTCCCCCAAGGCTGTGGAGGAGGCCAGGAAGGAAGCAGACCTGCGGGCAGAGACAGCAGAGAAGGAGGTGGAGGAGAGGAGAGAGGAGGTACGAAACCTGGAGGAGAAGCTGCATAAGGCTGAAGAGGATGGCAAACACAGCAGAGCACGTCTGGAGGCCTTCACCAAGGCCATGGGCTCCCTGCAGGATGACAGGGACCGGGTGCTTACTCAGTACAAACAGCTGGAAGAGCGCCACCTCCAGGTACGGAGGGGCTTATTAAGACACTACATGCACATCGGTTTGGTCTTAGGGCCAGTTGTTCAGCAAAGTTACATTTTTGCAGCACGTTTGAGAAGACAAACAACGTTAAAACAAGCAAAGAGATAAAACAAACAGCAAACCTACTGACAACAGGCAGATAATGGGGTGATGGAGGAGAAATGTTCATGAAATAGAAAAGTTGAATATTGAGTTAAATGTTGTATGGTTTTATGGTTTTATAAATCCTACAGAGAACCCATTACTCTGTATAAAGCTGTCTTTAAAGAAAGCATTATACTGTACTGTTGCCATTGTGATATTTAATGGATTATCAGGAACATTGGGATGGCTGCGGATAATGTGTCATCAAAATTCATTATTAGTTAACTACATCATCATTATCTTACCAAGCTACTTGTACACAAAGCATTTTAAGCACGGCTACAGGGCAGTGTTCCTCAGCTTCATTTGATTACATTCTCATTTGTATTTGCCCTCATTTGTTTTTTTTTTGTTCTGGAAAACTCGAATCAACACCAGGGCAAATTAACATGGTCATCCAGTCAGGACAGTCATGGGAGCTGGTGGTTGCTCAGCAACACTGCTTAAAATGAAGTTTAAAACCACCTGTTCTGCTTCCACAGGTGTTGGGATGCCACAGGGTTACAGGACAGTGTTTCTCTGAATCATTTGATTACTTTTCCATTTCTATTTGGCATCAACTTTAATCATCAGTAGGCTAATTAACATGATGATTAACCTGATTAACATCCAGGCAAGACACATGGAAATGGCGGTTGCCCTAGCAACATTGTTAAAACAAAATGAGAGCACCTGTGTCTTCTGCTTCTGCAGGTGATGATGGAGAAGGACGGTCTCATCCAGGAGGCCGCTGGCGAGAACAACAGCCTGAAGGAGGAGATCCGAGCCCTGCTGGTCCAGCGCGATGACCTCCACGCCGAGAAGGCCAAGCTGGCCGCGCAGCTCCACAACTACCGGGACGACCTGAACCAGGTGCTCAGCATGAAGGACTCGCAGCACAAGCAGCTGCTGGCCGCCCAGAATGACCAGATCAGCGTACTGGAGCGGGAGAAGCAGGAGCTGGAGGCCGTGGTGCGGGACCTGGGCAGCAGGTCTGGGCCCGTTGCCGGGGGTGAAGTGGAGGAAGAGGAGGTGTCCGGAGTGGAGAGGGAGAGTCTTAGCCGAGCGGGTGCCGAGAGGAGGCAAAGGGAGGTGCAGGATGCGCCCGGGGCAGAGGTGGAGAAGCTGAGGGAGCAGCTGGCGGCCGCCAGGACTCGGGCGGAGGAGCTGGAGGAGAGGCTGGTGTCGGAGCGGGAGGCGCAGGCTGCCGACTCCAAGGAGCTGAAAGAGCTGCGCTGGGAGGGCGGCGTGTTGCGGACCGAGGCCGAAACGGCCGAGGAGCGGGTGGCCGAGCTGGCGCGCGACCTGGTGGTGCTGGAGCAGAAGTTTCTGGAAGAGCGGGAGGCGGGAGCGAAGCTTCGGGCGGAGAAGGAGTCGTTTGGGAAGGCCATGAGCTCTCTACAAGATGCCAGGGATGTAGCCGTCAGCGAGGCCAAGGAGCTGAGGTGGAAGGTGGAAGAGATGGCGAAGGGAGGGCAGAAACAACTGGCGCCCTCTAGTGGCGGCACTACAGGAGAAGTGTGGGGGCTAAAAAATGCCCTTTCTGCCCTGCAGAACGAACGGGAGAGACTGGTGAGAAACACAAGTAATAGAATATATTGCTGCCTGCCTTGCATGGAATACTTCATACTGTATAGTCATCCCTATCTCTTTGCAGCCCTTGTCACAACCCCCACCACACACACACACACACACACATAAACACACACACACATAAACACACACTGTATACACACTCATAAACACACACTGTCCACACACACTATACACACACTCATAAACACACACACACACACACACACTCATAAAGACACACTCTACACAGAGACCTATTGCTTTATTTTGCCTCATTCCACATCCCCCTCTCTCTTTTTATGCACAATAGCACAACATAATTTCACTACATTTTGTTTACACTGTTAAAAAATAAATAAAAAATCCTTGAATCAGTGAATAAGACAGTCACTAGTACACTAAAACGGTAAATAAGAAAGTAAATAAAGTTTGTCCTCCACCTGCTCTCCAGTTGGATCACCTGCACAAGCAGGACGCTGAACTGACGCTGCTGCGCTCCGGGGATGTGGCCAAAATCATCCAGGAGATGGCAGAGGAGAGGAAGAAGGCTGCTGAGAGGGTGGAGATGATGGCAGAGGAGAGGAAGAAGGCTGCTGAGAGGGTGGAGATGATGGGTAAGGAGATGAAGGACAAGGACGCCCAGCATGAGGCGGCTAAGCAGGAGCTAGAGGTGCTGAGGTACGTAAACTAGAGGAGGCTGCACTACTAAACATCACTCATATGCTCCACTTCATATTACTGTGTCATTTTGGGATCTTGCTCTATGACATTTTAGGATTTTAGCGCAATTTTATTTTTGTCTTAAATTGTAGGCATCTCTTTTATCAGCTTGCTTTTTGCCTCTTGAACACCTTGTGAAAAAACAGCTGTAATGTGAACAAACACAGACAAACATAAACACACCAAACCACAGCCAACACATTGGCAACAAGATGGTAGGGGACGCCCATCACCCCCTGACTGTTGTTGCCAATTGGTTGGCCGTTGTTTGTTGTGTTTGGTTTCCCATCCATCCATGTTTGTTTGGGTATTACAGCCCCTGTGCTGTCTTTCCAGTTGTTTTTTTGGACATTGTTTTTTGTTTTTTTTTGGTTGGCTTTTATTTACTTCAAATAAACGTGAAATTGCAATGTGAAAGAGAGAACGTTTTTTCTGTGTTTTTGCATATTTCTGGAAATACTGTTACTGTAATATGATTTTCCATGTGAAACTCTTCGGTCTCTCTTTCCTATATTTCCACTCATCTATCGCCACTGTGACCCCACTATGACCCCTTGTGAGCCCAGACTGGAGCAGGAGGACTGGCAGGCCCAGGCTGAGCACCTGAAGCAGCAGACGCTGGTCACCCTGTCAGACCGCGACCAGCAGCTGCGACAGCTCACAGCCATGCTGGAGGAGGCCCGAGCACAGCAGCCCAAACTTGCACAGGAGCAATACCAGAGAGAGGTCAGGGACACACACACACACACACACACACACACACACAGAGAAGCATTAGACATTCCTACTTTTGCAAATGCATTTAATTATTTACAAAATGGTAATATTCTGAGTAACCTATCCACACAGATGGAGAATGCTGCCATATTGCTTGAAAAAACACATAAAAAGGAAAAGTGTAAGTGTTGATAATAAGTAGAAAGGTGCTGAAAAGACTTTGTGTTTGTGTGTTTGTGGTCTGTAGGAGAGCCGTGCAGACAGCGCTCCTGGAGGTCCTCAGGAGAAAAGTGAGAACTTCAGAGCTGAGTTGCTGGAGCTTCAGCGCAGGTACGGGACATTATCCAATCAGAACTCACCAAAGGTTTTACTCAGAGTTCCAATAATGGCTACATTCTTGAAAGAAAGCCATACAAACTTTTTTGTTAATGTTTATTTATTTTAGGGGTATGCTCTGCATTTGAATTGGAAAATACAACAGAAGCGAGAAAAACCATAATGGCTCAACAGCTACACCTAGTGGTTATTTAATGTCAATCCTAGCAGGCTTTGTTGTCTCCAGGGCGGTTAAATGTGATCAGAAGTGGCCTGCAGGTTGGGTACTTTGCATTGGTGTACAAATCAAGCTGACTAAGAGCTGCCTTGTCAAAAGTATTAAAGTCAACTGAAATGCACCCGGCACAGTATTATATCTTTTCATATATAACATTTGTACAGTGCATAACACAGATATTATTAGTATTATATCATTTCAAATATAACATTTGTACTGTGCATAACACAGATATTATTACACAGAGATGTGTCTTTATTCCCCAAGGTTTTTATTTCCAGAGATATTATTTCCTGGTCTATAAGTTACACACACACACACACGCACACACACGCACACACACACACACCAAGAGTCTGTGATGCTGGCCTAAAGCTCTCAGGATGGTGATGTCTGTGTGTCCGTGGCAGGTTGGATGAGGAGCTGGAGCTCAGGGCGATGGTGGAGGAACAGCTAATGGCTGCCCAGGATCAGCTTCAACGGTACGACCTCAGTGAACCTCAATCACCACATCGCCACCGTCAGCTCTGGGTCCCATTTACACTTTAGCGCAGAGATACTATGGACGCTAGTAGAGGTTCCCTTCGCTCATGTTAGCTTAGCCCGGTTGCTCAGTCCTATCAGTGGAACCTGTGTTTATTATGGAGGTAACAGACCAACAGGTGAACTAGACATGGAAAGGAAGCTTAAAGGGATAGTTTGGTTTTTTAACACATTGAGCTCCTTTCACAGGTCGTCTAAAATGAAATAAAAATCTTGATGATTGCTCCTGTCTCGGCTATTTGGGAAATATAGAATCGCCTCTGCCTGCCTTTAAAATGGCTAGCAATGGGCATGCGTTGTTTCTATCCTTAAAACACTGGTTTTAAAAAAAGTGCTACTCATGGAGTGATTAGTGGCGCTTGCTGATGTTCCAACCCAAGTATCGTAGCAAAATACAGTTTCTGTCATGTTTTATTTGCCATTTTTTAAGTCCCATAGGGATCTATTGCTCCTTCATATAAACAAAGTGCCAAATAAAACATGACGGAAGCTTTATTTTGCTACGATACATGTTTTGGAACATCATTGAGCACCACTAACCACTTGGTGAGTAGCACTTTTTTAAAACCAGTGTTTTAAGGATAGAAACAATACATGCCCATTGCTAGCCATTTTGAAGGCAGGCAGAGGCGATTCTATGTTTCCCAAATAGCCGAGACAGAAGCAATCGGCAAAATCACTAAATGTCAACCACTTTATTGCATTTTAGACATCCTGTGAAAGGGGCTTAATGTGTTAAAAACCGAACTATCCCTTTAAACAAAACTGTGATCTCTGCAGCCTTTGCCTCCGTGATCATGCATCAGAGTCACCTGTGTCAGATGTTCTCATAGTGGACACACACACACACACACAGTCCTAATGAAGTGGATGCAAATTTACTGTTTGCCTTGTGTTTAAATTTGGGGTATTGAGAGTCAATATTGAGTGTTTATGTGTGTGCATCAGTGAGAGAGAGAGAGAGAGAGAGAGAGAGAGAGAGAGAGAGCGCCGAAGTATTATCACTGTGTTTGTCTCTCAAACAGTTATACATGGCAGACCAGTTACTTATATATACATATATACATACAGGTTTACACAGGGTGAATGGCAGTCTGCGTCAGAGGGTCGTTTCTCCGAGACGGCTGTCCTTATCGAGCCACCAGAGGGTGCTGTTTCACGGGTAAGCAGACGTGTATTGCCAGGGCTTGTGGATTATGACTCCCTCATGGTTAGTAGGTCAGCAAATGAACTTCTGCATTACTGCCATTTTTGACTGTTTTTTTCTCCCTTCTTCTATTGCTGTCTTCCTCTTTTTGCTCTCTCCCTCAACATGTATTTATTTGTTTGTTTTTTATTTATTTATTATTTTCCTGTTTCTCTCCCTACACATCTGCTTTTTGCTCTTTATCGCATCCCTCCATCTCTTTCTCTTTTTCACATTTTCTCTCTTCATCTCTCCGGGTTTCCTTTCTCTATCTCTCTTCACCCTCCTACACACCTCCCTCTCACCTCTCAATCAATCGTTCTTTCATTGTTCTCTCCTCCCTCTCAATCAATCGTTCCCTTCATTGTTCTCTCCCTTCCTCATCTTTCTCACTCTTATCTTCCTTCAATCACACCTTCCTTCTCTCTCTCTCTCTCTCTCTCTCTCTCAGAGTCGGAGTGGCGGGCCGAGTCTGGTTCGGGTGCTGAGGGCAGGCCTCTGCTCTCGCCAGCGCACCCCTCTGCTGGTGTCTCTGTACCTGCTGAGCGTCCACGTGCTGCTGCTCATGTGCCTGGGAGGCTACCTGTGAGAGAGAGGGAGAGAGAGGGAGAGAGGGGGAGAGAGAGAGGGAGGGAGAGAAGGAAGACGTGTAAAGAGGAAGAGTGTTGCGTGGGGCTCAGAGAGATGAACAAAAACCAGCAAGATTTCAGAAACATGCGCACACACACTCACACACACATACTCGCGCGCACACACACACACAGTCGAACGCACTGACGACATAATGGTGGTACAGAACCTAAGGATCACGTTATTCCCAGATCCCAACACATTTGATGGGAAGTTGGTCAAGAGAGTAAAGTTACATTGCACAGCTAGAACACAATCAGGTTCAATCAGGTTTCAGTGTGTAATTCTAACATCAAATACTGTCTGTAGATGCATACATGAATAAAAAGTACTGTTGAAATGAAGCACTACAGCTATGCACTACCTCAACACCCATTTCCTAATCTCTGTTTGGGCACTTCCACCACACCTGCTGTGCTTAGGTTGAAATGAAAACTGTGAACACATGATAAGTGTATATTAGGTGCCTTGGGATTTTAGCAAATGTGTGGACTGAGCTTCATGGTTTGTTCATCTCTCGCCTGCCGGCACTACTCCTTGCCTGCCACCAGTCATCATGGACTCTATCAGATCTGAAGAAGAAGAAAAGTCCTTTTCTACTACATTCCCTGTAATTATAAGCAAGCTTTTAATTGTTTTATTTGATTTTTAGCTCGTTATTCTTGAAATAAAGAGCACAAATATTAGTGGAGGATGTGCAATGGTACGTTCATTCATCTTGGCAGTTCAGGTGAATTTGAATACAGTGTGTGTGTGTGTGTGTGTGTGTTTGATAAAGGGGACTGCTGTATGTCCAGTAGTATTTGTACAACAGTCATTATTCATGGTGAACTGGTTTGCCAAACTGTGCAATGCTGCCATTCTGTTACTACGCATTGGTTCCCGGGTAGCGCCGTTTTACTTTAAACTATCACAATATCAAGGATTATTTGTCTTTTTATTTTTCTTTCATTTTGTTTTAACTCACTCATCTGACCAATCACGTTTAAGAAGCTGATGTCTACCGTCAGCAATAGGCTACATTAGGTTTCTCGTTATTCATGACGTTAAAATGATTTGGAACTTTGCTAATAAGACGGACTTTCCATGTCATCTAAGTGTGTCCTGTAGTGCTGATGTAATAGA
>JAGFZM010005371.1:0-39590 GCA_017657215.1 Limnothrissa miodon | reverse complement strand
TGTGTGTGTGTGTGTGTGTGTGTGTGTGTGTGTGTGTGTAGGGGGGCCAGGTTGATTACGTGCGTGTCCAAGCCTGTGCCAGGTCTCTGCAACTGGCTGTCCTTTTTAAAAGCAGAGGTGTGTGTGTGGAAGTTTCCCAGCGGGCCACACAAGCACATCACCTCCCCTCCCCTCCCCTCCTACTACAACACACCTTTGTAGTGGCACTCCAACTTTTCTCTCTTTCTTTTCTCCTCTGCTCTTTTTCTCTTTTCCACTATATATATATATATCACTTTATACTCTCTCTCTCTATACGTCTTGCTTCCTCTCTATCAATTTCTATCTATCCATCCATCCATCCATCCCTCCATCCATTTTTCCCTCTCTCCGCATGTACCTCCGACCCCACCCATCTCTCTCTCTCCCTGTGTGTGTGTGTGTGTCAGGTTTATCTGCCTATGCCCATGTGGAGTTGCCCTACTACTCCAAGTTCCTGCTGATTGCTGCCTACCTGGCCTCCTACAACCCTGCCCGCACAGATCGCCGCTTCTTCCTCAAGGTTGGTTCCCACCATTCACCTGTTCCATTCAACCACACAAATCCAACTGATTCAGCCTTTTATGTAGTCATTGATTTTGATGCAAATATGTTGTTTTAGGCTGAGGAATGTCATTCAAAGCTAGATGTGCGCTAGAGTAGGATTTTTAATGATCTTTTATGAATATGCACTATTCCTAACTTTCAGAACCCTGGAATGCTTTATCTAGTGCTTCCTGCCGTTAAGGAGAATGACATTTTCAGTCTGTTTCCTCTCTAGCATCACGGAAAAATAAAGAAGACAAATTTTCTGAAAAAGCATGAGAAGGTACTGACCTTAAAAATGTATCCCAGAACAATGTGTGATTTTATGGTGTTTGTCTAGGTGTGATATGTACTGATACAGAATGTGCTTCATTCACATAAAAGTATTTTCTGCCTCTGTGGACTATTCTTCCTTAATGGAATCAAAGGGTACATTTCTTGCCAAGCTGCTCTCTTAAAAGCAAGTTAAATCTATTTCAGCGTATTTAGCACAGACTGGACGTCTGGGTTCATTGCCCCACTGACACGACTGATTCCAAACAAGCAGTATGATCATTTGTAGCTATTAGATTTCAGGCTATGTATTGAAAGCTAGTCAAGTTCTTTTTTTAAATGTGATATTTTGTAATGTTGTCCTATAATTACATTTTGCAAAAGAAATGTAGAATTTATTTTTGTATTTATTCCAAATGGTGTGCAGCATAGGCTTGCAAAAAAGCAGAAAGTCTTTGGTAAATTTTCTAAAACTTTCCATGGAAACTTTAGTGCAGGAATTTTGTAAATATTCCTGATTTTTCTTTGGAAATTTATGGAAATTAATGAATATGAATACTTTCACTGAACAATCAATCATTGATTTCTTTTGAACAACAAAAACAGTTAAGAGGTGAACATTGTTTGAGTTTTTTTTTTTTTTTTTTTAATTAAGCTTTCGCTGCCTGTTTGATAAGTTTTTATATTCCTAGCAACGGTGTAGTGTAACTAAGAAGGAAAGAATACCAGCTGATTGACTCCAGTGTTTGTCTGTTAACCTATCAAAAGTGTTTGGGATTTAAGATATGCAATGACATTTGAGTGCAGAGACCAACTATAAATCTTCACTGTTGCCATGCAACCGTGACTGAGTTGGGCGTGATTCGCTAAGGCTGTGCTGAACTCTGGGCCCTTGGTCGCCTCCTGGTCACCTCCTGGTTAGCAAAAATCTCTTTGCAGGCACCAAGAATCACAAGCACGAAAATGTATAGGCAGAAACTCTCAGACTTCTGGTATCACCCATGGAGTTTGAAAGCTGTGATTGTTCAAATAGTGGTTAACTAATGTTAACCCTTCTAGAGAAATTCAGGGTTTTGAGGATGTGCAGAGGAGGTCAGTTTGAAGTTCGGAGGTTTCTGCACAATTCATGCATAAATATGTTTCAATAATTCTGCAGTAAGTACTGCGCAATTTGTCTGAGGTTGAGTAATAAATTCTTTATTGCATTTAATTGTATTAAATGTTGTTGTACAATTTTTACCATCTGTATCTATGTCTCCAACCTCAAGTTTCAAAAATTGCCAGTTTATTTCCATTCTGAAGTCTGATAATTTCCCATGGAATATTCCATAATTATATATAATTTTTAAAAGTGAATGGAATTTTACAACCCTAGTGCCAATTTAATCTCCAGTGTCCTTTAACTGAACACTGTGACTACCACAACCTGGATGAATGAGAACCTTCAGACATATTGCTTGTTGGTATTGTGTGCATTAATATTTTTGTCCCCATCCAAGACCAGTAATCACCTGCTGGGTCCCAAGCCCTTTCCGCTTGACCGTCTCCTGGCCATCTTCTACAGTGTGGTGGACAGCCGAGTGGCCCCCACGGCCAGCATCTTCTCCCAGGTACCAGACCCCTGTGATGAGACGCCTGGGGCAGGCCAGTGCCTGACACACCCTAATTAGCTTAGTAAAATTAGAGCTGTCACTGGCAATGTGTGAGAACCTGGTGAGCTGTGATTTGAATCTACTACCACTAGGTGGCAGAGTTATCTGTTTCTTGATTGTGAGTAATGTATACAGGTGCGTGTTTTTAATAGCACTATAAACCTGATTTTTTTCTTGTAATAGACCATAGATTGGTTTTGTCAGAAGGTACATTGTCAATAAAATAAGCTATCAAAAAATGTTGAATAATTGGGTCACTCTGCTTTGTTGTAAGTATTTTTCTGATGTGCTTTGGACCCAGATCTCCTCTCTGGTGACCCTGCAGCTTCTAACCCAAGTAGGCCATGACGATCAGCTGGATGCTCCCAAGTACAAATGTGCCGTCTCACTGGACTTTATTCAGGCCATCTCCAGGTACTGGATCTGAGAACATGCACAGATTCCATGGGATTCCCTATGATTTCTTTTGTTGTTTTATGTGATTCACTAATTCAGTAAGATCAGATAAAGTGGCAGCTCTTACTGAGCGAATCTAAGTGTTCTTGGGCACCTTACAGTAACTGCAGGTAGTAATCTTTTGATTCCTCTGTGTTGTTTTCTTTAGGACTGTGAGCTTTGATATTGTCAGGTATCTGTATGACTTCCTGTGATGCGACTTCCTGTGACGCCACTTCCTGTGGTTGTACCTGCCAGTTGCTGATTGGATCCAGCAGTGGAATGAACTGATTGGCCGGCCCACAGGAACAATGGACTGGAACTTGATGGAACATTCTATTCCATTATGGAATGAGATCAGTGAAGAAATCAGGTAGACCAAGTACACGCACCACAGATCAACTTGCCCACCCTCACGCTGGGAACTGTGTACAAATGTAGTTTTCTTTTGCTCAGTTATTTGTCTCTGTGTAATATAACTCTCTAATAAATGTTTGTGTGGAATCTCTGCCTCCTCGTATGTTAATGAGTTGTTTGGTGTGTGTGTGTGTGTGTGTGTGTGTGTGTGTGTGTGGGGTGGGGGGGCACACACATGAAAAACATGTCCTCACAGTCTCACCCTTTTCAGTGGTCACGGCCGTGCCATGGAAACTATCCAGGTTACCTTATTTGGAAATCCGTTTGTGCCACTTAGCACATTTCTGCTTAATAATAGCTGCATCAAAGTGATGATGTCATTGTATTCATTGCCATAAGAGCTGTATGTACAAAGGGGGACAAATGGGCATGGTCATGAATTGTGTTTGTCTATTATTGTGTTGAACAAATGACCTCCATAATAAGTCCATATCTGTCCCGTGCCGGGGCATGATTAAAGTCAACCCTTCATCCAGCTTAGACACTTAGACTGTATAGGGCTCGGACACTTAGACTGTATAGGGCTTGGACACTTAGACTGTATAGGGCTTGGACACTTAGACTGTATAAGGCTTGGACACTTAGACTGTATAGGGCTTGGACACTTAGACTTCATCACACCTGATGAAGACCATGGAGAGACTGGTACTGGGGATACTTAGGCCACAGGTGCGCCATGCACTAGACCCGTTACAGTTTGCTTATCAGGAGAAAGTGGGCGTCGATGATGCCATCTCATACCTCCTGCACAGGACACACACTCACCTGGAAAAGGAGAAAAGTGCTGTGAGAATCATGTTCTTTGACTTCTCCAGTGCTTTTAACACCATCCAACCCCCCAGACTGAGTGACAAGCTCCTGCAGATGGGTGTGGATGCCCACCTGGTATCCTGGATTGAAGACTACCTGACAGAGCGGCCACAGTTCGTCAGACTGAAGGACTGCCTCTCTGATACGGTCATCAGTAGCACCGGAGCTCCACAGGGAACAGTGCTCTCTCCAGTCCTGTTCACCCTGTACACATCTGACTTCTGCTACAACTCGGAGTCATGCCACATGCAGAAGTTTTCAGACGATACTGCAATTGTGGCTTGTATCAGGAATGGGCAGGAGGAGGAGTACAGGAGCCTGGTGGAGGACTTTGTGCAATGGTGCAAACTCAACCACCTACAACTCAACACTGCTAAGACCAAGGAGATGGTGGTGGACTTCAGGAGGTCCAAGCCCGCCCTGGTGCCAGTCACCATAGAGGGGGTTAATGTGGAGGTGGTGAAAACATACAAGTACCTGGGAATACACCTGGACGATAAACGACTGGTCAGTCAACACAGAAGCACTCTACAAGAAGGGGCAGAGCAGGCTGTACTTCCTGAGGAGGCTGCGGTCCTTCAACGTCTGCAGCAAGCTCCTCTGGATATTTTACCAGTCTGTTGTTGCCAGCGTCCTCTTCTATGCTGTGACATGCTGGGGAGGAAGCACTAAGAAGAGGGATGCTGGGCGACTAGACAGGCTGGTAAGGAAAGCTGGCTCTGTTGTGGGAGCTGAACTGGAGTACACCACTTCAGTATCAGACAAAAGGACACTGAAAAAGCTACACAACATCCTGGACAATGACTGTCATCCACTCCACAGCACTATCATACAGCAGAAGAGCTTGATCAGCTGGAGACTACGCTCCCTGACATGCACAACAGAGAGACTTAGGAAGTCATTTGTACCCAGGGCCATACAACTCTACAATGCTTCACTGAAAGGAAAAGGAGAGTTGGACTTCTCTGCATAGTCTATCTGCACCTGAACCCTCCTATTCACTTACAGGACTTTTCTACAATACTGTGTATTGTTCACACTGCCTAGGGCTACTTTAGCTACATTAGCCCATATGCCCATATGCACAATCCCTCCTTTTACTGTAACTACATACTTGACCACTAACAGTAACGGTAACCTGTTACTTGACCTGCATACTTGACTGATGCATGAACCTGTTTATGACTCTGTTAGACTTATCCCTGCACTGACATTGAAATTTTATATTATTAGGCTATTTTTATTTTCTATTTTTATCTTATTGTCCATATTCTTTATTGGAACTGTTGAAGTGCTATGCTTATTTTTTCTGTTGTCCTCTTTTATATATGCACATATTTATTGCTAGTCAATAGACTTTTAACCTGCAGCACTACTGGACTCATTTGCACTGTTGCACTACTGGCTCATTTGCACTACCTTAACACACACCCCATACTGTACCACAGTACACTCATGCACATCTCTACCCATAGTTTTTGCATTCTATTCTTATTTTTAGTAATGTTGATCTAGTCATGTTGTTTTGTTGATCTGCTTCTTATCATCCTGTGTACGCTGTAGTATATGTTGTGTGTCTAAGCTGCTGGGACCTTGAATTTCCCCTTGGGGATCAATAAAGTATCTATCTATCTATCTATCTATCTATAGGGCTTGGACACTTTCTCTGCTGTCAGCAGGGATGAGGGGGCCCAGCTGCCCTCTAACCGCGGTGGTGAGGCTGCTAGGTAATTAAAGATCAGTGTGGAAAATAGGAATTCTGAGATGTTTTATAAGATGATGATGGTTATAGTATGTTATTTGTGTGTGTGTGTGTTATGATATTATTTATAATTTTTATTTATTTATTATAAACAAGAAAAGCAAATAATCAAAGATGGCAATATGCTGCATGGGTGGAGCAGTTTGTAGTCATGTTTTTATGCCTTTATATGTGCTGTGCATTTGTACTGTTAAATCTACCTTGCACACTGTTTTTATGGTTTCATTGAGTTCATATCAATAATGTTGGCTGCAGTGATTCAGCATCTGAGCGGACCAAGGAGCGACAGTTACTGGCACTAGTTGTGATGTAGAATTTATGTGTTGCTATGGGAATAGATCACAGTTGTCATAGAAACTGGTTAGGGCAGAAAAGGGACTGTCTGAAGT
This sequence comes from Limnothrissa miodon, assembly GCA_017657215.1. NCBI lineage: Eukaryota > Metazoa > Chordata > Actinopteri > Clupeiformes > Clupeidae > Limnothrissa > Limnothrissa miodon. The sequence goes on along the minus strand of JAGFZM010005371.1, from coordinate 33,288 downwards.
GACTCATCTAACCCCCCCCCCATCTCATGGTTCCCTTAGGGGAATTTATGTGTCTAGGACTAATTTATGCTTTGAAATCGCCTCCACAAGCACCAGTGTCTTTGCATCCATGTCACACAACAGAATAGCTCAAAAGGAAACCGGTTGTTAAGGACACAGGTTTTCATAATCATTTTTTTTATTGTAGAAATCAAAGCGAAACAAAAAATAAATTCTGTAAGCCATTTTACAGAAGGCACACGTTCAGTGTGGCTAATGTTGGTGTAAATGGGTAGCCTGTACCCACTAGTTACAGCATAGTAAAAGCATAGTAAACATCACAGTCTGGCGTCTGTACACACACACACACACACACACATGCAAACAATGTTCAACATTATTACATTGATAAAAATCATGCTGGCCACAGGATGGATTTTGTCTGTAATGGATTAGTAACCTCTACCAGTTGATTGGTGTAATGGATTAGTAACCTCTACCAGTTGATTGGTGTTTTTCTACAGCCGTTCATAACTACCTTGACCTCTCATAGGTTTAGAGACCTGTAGAGTGGTGTGGGTGACTGTGGACTTGGAGCAGCCTCAAATGTCCCTTTTGACTTGACTCCTACTGAAAAGCATTTGAGATCATTTTTGAGCTTCATCGTTGGCCAAAAGTGCATACAGTGACTTTTTAAAATGATCAGACAAAGCACCTGATTGTTTTAATCACCAAAAATATTCTAGATTGGAGAGCAATCTCAAGGTCTTATTTGGTCTGTATATTCTCTACTGGATTTAGATCCAAATGTTCCATTTCACCAGATTTCATCAATTTACTTTGACTGTTAAATGTTTTCCGTATCGAGAGATTGCCATATTGAGCTGGGTTGATCTTTAGAGTATTTGGAGGCGTGATGGTCATTGATAAAACCGCCTTTGCTCTTTCTGGGCCAAGGGCACCCCGAGACCTTTTGTCTCCATCAGATCATTTTCATTGGTGCTGGCCCGGCTTGTAAGCCTCTTAGATTAGTTTGGCCAATTGTTTTGTGCATGCTTGCTCTGGAAGGTCATAGCCCTGTTGGGCAGATTGTTGTTTATGTACCGAGACCATGGCACTTTGCTCGCAATAGCAAAGCAGAGCCCTCACACACTGTGTCTACGACTGTGGATCATGGCCACTATGTGTGCAAGGTCCAAACTCTTCATCATCACCTCCATGAACTCATCGTCGCTACGAGCACCTGCCACAAACTCTTCCAGTGAAAGCTCCCCTAGAACGTGAAGAAAGAATGTGTGAGATGTTTGATACCAAAGGACAGTTCCTTACCTTAAAAAATAAATTGCTGTTCAAACATTTGTTTTAGAGTGTTCAATATCTTGTATGACACACACATGCCTACATCTGTGGTAAGGTCACGTTCATACCACAACTACAGTGTTTTGTATTTGTATGTTTGCTTTTTTATACTATAAGTTATACACAAAATAAAGGAATGTAATCAGTCACATCATACCAACATGTGCCATCACATTTTAATGTCGTCATGGATGTGAAAAAAACTATTCTGTGGGGCTATTCCAATAGTGGCATTGGACTGCCAACGCTATACTAAAGTCTATTCTGTGGGGCTATTCCAATAGTGGCATTGGACTGCCAACGCTATACTAAAGTCTATTCTGTGGGGCTATTCCAATAGTGGCATTGGACTGCCAACGCTATACTAAAGGCGTGTAAATATTCAGGATGGAAGATTAGGATGAGTGGATCAGGTGGGCCAGATATGAGTCATCCATAAATACAGATATGAGTCATCCATAAATACAAATCACATTAGGAAACACTTAATACCTACATAATTCCATTAAACTCATATGAACAGGTACATGTAATGTCACTAATAATAGAGTAACCTCTGACTAAGTGTAGCTACTCCTATGGAAGGGTAATGACATTAATAACAGAGTAATCTCTGACTAGGTGTAGCTATTTGCTGTGTGAGACACATTGGTGACACCAACCATCTCCATTAACATCGATCCTGTCAAACACACGGTTGGTGAACTCCTCAGCTGAGAGTTCCTGGCTGTCATTTCCGTTAATTGCACGAATGGCCTGTGAGAGAAGATGTATATTGAACACATCTCAGAAATGCTAGGAGAATTAAACAGTGACATTTAAAATGAGTCTTTTATTACTTCCCATTGGGACACACCAGAAAATTCTATAATCTTTAATGTTTTAAGAGGGCAAATTACTTCATAGGGTAGTTTGTAGCCTCTTACTTTCTCTCTCTAACTTACACACACACACACACACACACACACACACCTTAATGATGTTGAGAAGTTCGTGGCGGTCGATACAACCGTTGCCGTCTACGTCGTAAAGCTTGAAGTACCAGCGCAGTTTATGCTCCATCTTTCCCCTCATTACCAGACTCAGCGCAGCCACATATTCCATGAAATCTATGTAGCCGTCCTGAAACACAGTCACAAACGCTGTCATCCACAAGTCTAAATACTTCCATTGGAGAAATGGAAAATGTACAGAATAAGTTACTTTTTTAAATAATACTGTACTCTGAATAATACTGAATTCCATTATATATTTTTTTGTGATAATTGAGGTATTAAATTTATATATTGTTACATCCTATAATTCACAAACAGAATGCATCCTACATATTTATTTATATGCATAATATATATTTATTGTGTTACCCTTTTTTACTGCAGTGTTGATGGGACCTGTCAATTGTGAAATTTCTCAGACAAGCTGTGGACTTCTTCACCCCTGCACTATACATCTCTCCCTAACCAGCATTGTAACTCATTCATTCCCCCCCCCCCCCCCCCTCTCGGTGCACTTTGGCACTAAACTCTAAACCTTATTAGAGGAGGGTGAGCCCACGTGGAGTTCTTTTGGATATTGAGACCACAGGAGAAGATAAAGTAAGACCTTCACATTTACTTTCACCAATGCAATTATCGAGACCTTAATGCGTTATTGGTTAGTCTTATTAATGTAATCTATCAAGCTCGGAAGACGGGGAGAGATTGTCAATCTGGGTATTACGGAGTTTTAATTACTTCTATCCATCCTCATGCCTTTATCATTTATGTCACTACTGCCCTTCGACTCATCCAGTATCCCTTTCATGTTCCCTTTCTTTTTTTTGTGCCATTTACATATTTTTGTAATTCCGAAGATCCCAAATTTCAGAATACACTTGTTAAATGATAGCATTCGTTTTTATTCTTCAGCATCTAATCTCTCCACATGAGTAAATATTTACATTTCTAGATTGTCAGTCAGTTACTGTTAATAGACTACAGACTTATTACTGATTTATTTTTGTTGTCATGAAGCAGCAGCACACACGACTTTTCTGAGGTATTTTCCCCTCACAAATCTACTAATGAAGTTCTAATGATTTAGCACTAGATGAATGTATTGGATCTGCTGACCTAGAGGTGAGAAGCGATCAATTTCGGATGGGCGCACTGAGCTAAATGAGGTCCGTGCCTCGTACTTACTCGTCTCCACTGTGATGAGAAAGGGACGTCAATTTGTCAGATTAATAATGACCCACTGCTATGCATGTTTAAAGCCCCGGCCAGCATGAAACATTATAGGAAAAAATGGCCACAATCTAACCAGAGCTATCCATTTTCAGCTCCACTTGTAGAGATATATAAATTATAATTGAGTATCTAATATAATTCTGAAGATCTAAATCCTAACTGAATATCTAATATGAATCATAACTTTCACACTGTTTGTCTTGCTGCAAGGTAATCCAGACAGATTTATTTGATGGTCTGTTTCCCTTGGCCTCCTTAGCAAAGGTCACTTAACCTGTCCCAGAGGAAGAGTAGAGGCACGTGCATTGCCATGGCGACAGGTCTGAGGAGTCAGCAGTGGAATCCCTCAGTACTTTGTACAGTACAGTACAGTAGCACAGGAATGCCTGCAGGTAGAATTAGTCTATCTAATACATCTACTAAGCCTATTACTATGACACATTGTCTGAGGTTGGTGGGATGATTGCTAACTATAGATTTGCAAATATAGGCATGTAAGACAATGCAAAGAGATGACCCCATCATCTTTAGTGATACTGTATGTGCAGCTGATGAAATATAGGCATGTAAGACGATGCAAAGAGATGACCCCATCATCTGTAGTGATACTGTATGTGCAGCTGATGTGCAAATAGACAACACGTGACTAATACATTTGTTCTGAGACAGAAACGTTTTAACATGCACATGCTCTCTTACAAATGGTCTTGTCCCTCTTTCATATTAGTGACAGAATTATTCAGTAAAAGAAAATAATATGTAAGGCTAAGACTAATACGTTTATCCTCCTCTGCATCAGCATTGTCAGCTGTGTACATTTTAATGAACCGTTTTTAGGATTCATTTTCTGTGGGATTTTACCCTAGGTCCTCAACCCACTCCACTGTCCATGCCACTGCCTCCCTGCTGAGGGTCACCCCTGCATTCCACTGCCTGATCCTGCATCTCTGGCTTCCTAGGTGGTCTGCCTTAAGCTTCACAGATGACCCTGACATGATCGATACAGCCTCTAGCTGGCCCCTGGCTTGACTGCGCCTAATGACATGGGACTATATCCTGGGATTCTAATGGGACTCCTATATTACTTTATTTACCAAAATGTTCTTGTAATGTGTATCTAATGGAATAATAGTGGACTACTCACCATCTGAGAGACTGAAAACCTGCCCTAGGCAGTTGGGTTAGCCCCTTGAGCCGTCGGAACTGCCCAAGGTTCCTTCCTCTACCATAACAAGTAGAAACAAAAAACGCTGCTAGGGAGTTTTTCTTTGCCCCTGTTGCTCATTGGGCCTCTTGTGTTAAGCGCAATGTGACATGCCTTTTGTAAAAATGCGCTATATAAATAAAATTGAATTGAATTGAATCTTAGTCATCTCCTCATTTTCTATATCTTTTAGGACACCTTTGCTCACATAATGAGTCGTTCCACTCTTCCTAAGGTGTTGCCTTACCTTGTTCATGTCAAAGGTGCGAAACATCTGCTCGATGTAAGCGGTGGCTTCAGGGTCCAGGCCCCGGAGCCCAAAGAACTGCTTGAACTCATGCATCGTGAGCTGCCCGGATGGACACTCCGTCATGAACTTCTTATACCAGAGGTGCATCTCCACAGCCTGGAGGTCATCCACGGTGCATCCTGACGTGTTCCCCATTTCTAGCTGTCAAAAATGGTCCGATTGCAACTCCACGAGTGACTGACTGATTGAGCAGATAAAACAAGAGGACTCTTAAGCAAGATCAGGGTTAGGGTTAGGGTTAGAGCAAAGATCAGAGCAAAATCAGAGTCTCAGGGCTTGTGTAGTTTAACTGCCTTGGTGCCTTCTGGATTACCCGATTGGTCTACTGTGGCAGGGAGATTGGAAGTTCTCACCTCACAGTCACACAACTCTGGGTCCTGGCGAGCCGCGGGGGGCCAGGGAGCGGGTTTTTGTACTAAGGGGCAAGAAGACGTGCCACGCCCCTGTCTAGGTTTGCTCACCCCTAATCGCTGGAAGTAATCCAGTGTAAGCCAACAAGCGTGCCACTTTGAACAGCTTACGAAGCCTCTGGAGGTGGGGGGCAAGGGATTGTTTCGCACCTCAGTTAATTTTATACAAGGACATGATGGCTTGCAATTTGTCTGGCTATCCAGATTACCAATGGGGAAATTCATTCTATCCATTACTCACGTATGAACAGGTGCACTGTGGTGGTTACCTTAGAAGATGCTCCTCACCCTCACCCAACTGATTCATGCATGGGTTGAATCCCAAATGCGCCCCTACTCCCTAAGTTATGGACACTCAGTGGCCATGAACTGACCTCTGACCTATTTGGCTTAGGGCAAACATTGTGGTTCAGGGGTGCTGCTTGCTTGTGCACTGATTAAATATTTGCAAGGGCTCCCTGTGCCAGACCCTTAGAATTGACTGAATTGCAACACAAACTCCTGTTCATATAGCTGGCCAACAATGGCACTGCACTCAAATAACGTGATGATTTTATGCTAAAAAATGGTGTGACACGATACAATACGACTTTGCCAGTTAACACTGAAATTCTTTTTGAATCCCTGAGCCGACTCATTTAAAGGTATCATAGAACACGTTTTTTTGCACCATCAGAAACGGTTCTTTGAGGCTCAATAATAGCGTTTTTAAAAGGGTTACAGCGAAACGATTTGTATTTCCCGCCCCCCTGGCAAATTCAACCTAGCAACGGGTGTTGGACCAGATCCGGTTCCAAGTGATCTTTGATTTGACCGTGCAAATGTGGGTGTATCCAACCAGTAAAAACGTTAAATCTGGCCTCTTTTCAGATTGGCCCGTTTCAGCGTGGTGATCTCTAGTTTGAAATTTACATGTAGAAGGATGCGGGAAACAGTGTTGAAGTTTTGGTATGGTCCATTGGATACCTTAAGCTACGTAAATTCAACAAAAACAAGGTAAACATGTAAACATCACTGACATGTGCTCATACAGTATGTGTAAATGCATAAAGCATCAACGTACATCAGCAAACCCAGAACCACAAAGGATTGACACAATTAAGTGTCAATATAAATGTTGTATAATGTCACAGCCTATGAATTTAAATATAATTCCCAAGGCTGTGATTCTTATGACTGAGCTGTGAATGCACAGTTCTGGTAAAAGCTGGTCAAATCTACTGATACGTTAGATTAAACCTTCACTTATGTTTTGTATTTAGCAGGTGAACCAAAACATAGGCAGTCACATGGCAAAAAAAAGACACAGCAATGACAGAGGGTCAAAAGAATACAGCAGCCAGTTATATTTAAAACATTTTTGTATTTTAAAATGACAAATTCAAAAACATATATTTTTAACAGTGACATTTGTAATGTAATGCTGTGTTAACATGTCTGTTATACCACAGGAGTCTGAAATACAGTATAAAGTTACAGAGTAAGTAAATTGATTACAGTGAAATGTAACATTTGGTTTCAATGTAAGTGCTTCCAGGTATGTTATAAAAATACTTATCATATAACTGTTATATGAAAATGATGTAAAAGGAATATCACATTGGTTTGTTTCCTATAGTCATGACTTGATTCCTCCATAAACAGTCCTGATTCTCTATACAGCTGGACCACAAATAAAATTACATTTAGTAAACTTTGGGTTTTAAATTGTTTAACTTTTTTGCCTCCTGCCGTCAACAACAAAACTTCCATAGATAATAACCTTAAACCTTAATTGCCAAAACTAAGTGAGGACATGAAATGTTTCTTTTTTTTAAATAAAAACACAATACTGGTTCTGTCACATTCTTGTATTCAGCCTTCAATCTAACAATCAGTGCTACATTACACAAGGCTCACAGGCTAGTGTTTGGCCCCTTAGATTGTAGCCTACATCAGACAGAGCTTCAATTGCCCTATTCCAACGGTGGCTACATTTGAACAACATTCCTGGTTTTTCAAACCTCTGCTATCCAGGGAAGAAGTCGTTAGAACTAGATCTGACATCTTGTCTTAGTTAGCATTATGAAGTCATGGAGTGTTTCTCTTCCAAAACTATATATATCTAAAAAAACGTACAAAATACATGTTATAGCCTACATTAAATATGAAACATATAATGCCATTCTATGTTAGTGTGTACAGTGTATATCAAATAGTTTTTAGCATATAAAAGTGCTTTCAACCCAGAATGCATCTGGCTGCAGCGGCCTTGATAGTCAGGTAGTGTCAACTACACTTAATGATATAGTACATTTTAAAATAGAAAATCACGGGGTCGTGTCGATGGAGCAAATGTCCAAAGCAGAGATCTGCAGTTGCAGTTTTTCCTTATCTCTCTACCTCATGATTACTAATGCTGCGTGTTACTGACGAAGAAGCTGACCACTGAGAAACTGAGGGTTCTCCTCTCCTCCTGCCCCAACTGGTCAGGTGTCTGTAGATAGACCCGAATACTGCCGAGGTGCCTCGCGTAAACACGGAGGTACACCTTGCCACCTCTGCCATGAACCTCACCGAGGTTGACAGAAACTGTGCACAAAGTGTAGTGTAGTGGGCTAGAATCAACAGGCTGCGGCCCAGTTGCCTGCCGTAGTTAACAATCAGGTTGACTCTTTGGTCAAGTCCCTTCGCTCTGTGTTGCACCATGTTGAAAGCTCCGAATGATTTGGAACTACTTGGTATCAATGTATTAGTATCATATTTGGGTAATATTGCAGCGTCTCTAAACACGGTAACCACATCTCAGGACCAACTGTCGTGTCATCGAAGTATTGGATTTTGTAGACCGTCCCTTGCTGTTGCGCAGCACGGTGTAGTCCAATCGCTGTTGAGTAAATCTTGTTTCCGGGATGTTTGGTGATGTGGCTTAGCTTGGAAATTCAGGAGACGGATTTTGTGAAATAAAAAAAGCACACCGTCCACGGGGTACTCACAGGTAGGTGTAACGATGTCACATGCAATTTTAATTCCCTGAGCCGATACAGGGGAAAGCTGTCATATGCACAAACACTGCTGCAGAATGGTGAATAATTATTCTCATTAGCCGCTGTTTACGAGACAACACAGTGCGTGCACTTTAGTGAGCTAGCTTGTTTGCTAGCTCGCACTCCCATTAGCGAGCCTATCGCTCACTGTTGATAATAACATTGGACCTTTGAATGTGTGATCCATAGTCATAACGATTCGTTCATACCTTAACTACGATCGATGCGATAACTGTCATATTTGGTTCGAGAAAGTAAGCCATCCATCTTGCCAATCTTTACTGTTCTGTAGAGGAAACCAAGTGACGCAGTCGCAGTCGTGCGCCCTGCTATTTCGGTCGTGTTCGGTAGTATCCGAGATTTACCGAATCTGGTACCTTTTTTTTATTATGTGATTAACGCTAAACGTGAGATCAGTGATGTAATAACAGTTCATAAAGTCGGCGCACATCTATTGTAAACAGAAAAACGCGCTGTAAGTAACCTATTTGTGTTGCTCTTTAAAGAAAAATTTGTTGGTTGTTGCAGTTGCAGATGTAGACTATGGAAGTTTAATGAAGCGTGAATTTTAACAAATGAAAATGTCTTTATCCGTCATTTATTCTTCTGTAGTCTGTTTTCATCTTGTGTACGGGATTCAACTACTGAAAAACTTATCTTGAGTTCTATCGTTACATGATGCCTGCTACAGGACAGAAAGTACAGTACATTACGTACAGTACAAGTCAAGTCAAGTCAAGTCAGTTTTATTTGTCAATTTCTTCACATGTACTTGACATACAAAGGAATCGAAATTACGTTTCACACTTGTCCCATGCGTAGACGTTGACAACAATAAAGTGCAGATGCACAACAAGGGTGTAGAGTCCAATCTGTCTTCCTATACTCCTGCCAGTCTGGTGGTTCCGCTGGCTGGGAGCCACATTAGCCTATCCTAATGTAAACATGAGTGTGAGTGTGAGGATCTCTCTCGACATGGTACACTTTGGGTTTAAAATGAACTTTTTCGCCTCCTGCCGTCAACAACAAAACTTCCATAGATTATAACCTTAAACCTTAATTGCCAAAACTAAGTGAGGACATGAAATGTTTCTTTTTTTTAAATAAAAACACAATACTGGTTCTGTCACATTCTTATATTCAGCCTTCAATCTAACAATCTGTGCTACATTACACAAGGCTCACAGGCTAGTGTTTGGCCCCTTAGATTGTAGCCTACATCAGACAGAGCTTCCTTTGCCCTATTCCAACGGTATGTGGGATAATAATAATAGAATTGCCCTATTCCAAAGGATGTGTAATATTTCTCGACATGGTACACTTTTGGTTTAAAATGAACTTTTTTGCCTCCTGCCGTCAGGGTCATCATGTTCAGTCGATTGGCCCAGGGGGTGAACTCCGTTCTGCAGGAGCTCTCTGGAGAGGAACCTCCAGACGGGACCCCTCAGGTGAGACTCCCATCTCTATTGCTTGGAAAGAACTTAGACAGCAGGGTCAAAAACGCCAGGAATGCGAGATTTATTCAGTTTTTTACTGTGTAAAAATGCCAGTATATACTGTAGGTACTCTGTATTTCTCTTAGGTTGGCCCATCACACATCACGTCCACATTTGGGTCTGCTCCTATTTTGAAATGATTTAAAATATGTATTACTATATCCAACAGATATGAAGGACGTTAGATCTGTTTTTCAATTCATAACCCAGTCTTTTTTGTATTCATTACAAATCTGGAAAGTTTTATATTTTGAAATAATGAAAGGATTGACTTACACACTGTTACACATCCCTCTTTGCTGACAGGCTTCCAAAGCCCCTATGCTAACACTACGTGCAAAATACACAAAGCTATACAAAGCTGCCATTGTCAATGTTGTTAAAGAATTGTCTGGTTAAATAAAGGCTTATGTCACATACAGCATCTTTATACTACTATTCTCGGAAAGGTTTAGATTAGGGCTGGACAATTAATCGCATTTGCAATATAATCGTTTTCTATTTTTATTTAGAATGCATATCAATGGGACATATTTGGTGCTTGTGGTTTTTATTGTGAAAAACGCAATAAAATCGCAATCGCAATATTGGTTGAAAAAAATCGCAATTTAGATTTTTGGCAAAATCGCACAGTCCTAGTTTAGATCCTGATTGCATCATGGACTACGGTGACATTTATGAATTTATTAAAACGAATACATTTTGTCTATGAATGACTTGCCTTACTAATGTACTGCATGCATCCCCTCAGGATGAATGTTTTGTAATGTACTGTTATGCTGTATGTTGATTATAGGCTTTTGGCCCCGGACCCAAATCATAACCCTCCTAGAGAGGAAAGAGAGGAAATTAAAAAATCTTTCCATCCTATTCCCTGTCCTTATATTTCCTTTCCTGTCCGTCTCCTCCTGCCACTCCGCAGGAGGCTGCACTGGTTCCTCAGCCCCTGCCCGATGGTGGTGAAGACGAGGCAGCGGCGATGGAGCCGGGGGGACTGGCTGAAGAAACCCTGGAGAGGCTGGCGCAGACAGAGCAGCTGGTGGTCCAGCTGAAGGAGCTGATCAGGGAGAAGGACAGCAAGCTGGCAAACACAGAGAGGCACCTTAAGGTGAGTGACTGCACAGCTGGATTGGGGAGAGGCTGGGGAAAGGGGACAGGAAAGCTGGTGGTAAGACTAATTACCAGTTAAGCCAAAATAGCAGTCACAGTGCTTTTGGACAGAAAGCATCTAGGGATTTTTTTTGTTGTCCTACAATTGGTACCAGTAAAGATTTACATTGACTACTGCAACGCAGCATAATTGATTTCAAATGCTGCCTATTAATGACACTAAACCGTTAAGTTAAATTGAATGAGTTTCACCTATGATAAAAAAAAAGAGTTCTGACTGTGTGTTCTGTTGTGTGTGTTCCATTCTGCACTTGCACGCTCATGTGCACTGCTGCTCTTATCCAGGAGGAGAAGGAAGCAGCAGATGCCCGTTTCACAAAGCTCAAGCTCCAGGCCAAGGCCAAGATGGCCGCTCTGAGCAAACAGATAAGTGAGCTAAAGGGACAGGATGGCCACAATGTCAGCCAGGTAACATCACTGTAATATGTGTACTGTAATATGTGTACTGTAATATGTGTACTGTAATATGTGTACCATTACCATACACTATCTCATACAAGGCATTCATATAACACCCATTCATTTTCTTTCACTAAGGAAGATACTGATATAAAAACAAAATCCAATTGATAAATGCAATGCAAAGCAATGGGTAATCAATGCCAGATGCCAGTGAAATACTGTAACATCTGTGTCTGTGGGTTAATATCAGAGATGGTTTAATAGGAGAAGAGCTTAATATTCTCTCTGTCTCCATTCATTAACACATTAGTAGAAATTGAGTATTTTTGAAGAATATTCTCTAGAGTGTAATCATGCATACTAAAGCAACATATAATACTGTTCACTAATACAAAAGCAGATGAGTTGGAGGCAAGAAGAAAAGGAGAATCAGGGGCTTTTGTTTGTCTGTACTGTGCAGTAGACAACCCTCCTATTGACGGTCCCTGCGCTGCTCAGACTAGCACCATTCACAGCCACTGGAGGAGATGCAGCTCCCTGCTGACAGCTCGTCCCTACTCATTTAATCAAGCTATCCACTGCAGATGCCCACAGTTCATGCAGCTGCTTTTGGGTGTATGTGTGGTGGGGCTTAGTGTTGTTCCACATCCAAAGTAAAGGGCTTCAGGAGCCTGTGGAAATGCAGGTTGTTGATGTTGTTGTTATTGTTGATGATGATGATTATGAAGTTGTTTTTGTCTCCCCAATTTGATCAACTTTGTTTGCCTTTCTCTCAGAGCTCAGAAGGCTCCTTCACTGTGGCGCCAGGCACTGAGGAGGAGCTCCAGCAGCTCCGAGCCAAGCTCCAGGACGAGGAGGCGGCCTTTAGGACCCTGCAGGAGCGGCTGAAGGCGTCCGAGCAGCTCCTGCATGACCAGGAACAGGGCCACGCCCAACAGGTTAGCCTTGCCTTGGCAACAGCACAGATGTGCATGCCTCGCCACACCCACTCAGGGCGGGTGAACATGAAACAATTACAGTAATGGGTGGCTAGACCTGTGTGTGTGGCATGGTGGCGACGCCATGGCGTTGTTCGGAGCATTCACTCAGTCATTATACTATTCTGTTCATATGGTTGTAATATTCAGTTACAGTAATATCAGTTAACAAATCACTCACTGTAATTGACAGTTAGGTGATTGTGAGCTTCTAAAGAACTGCTGCATGTTTATGGATCAGGCATCAGAGGTTCAGAGTTGTGTTTAGAAAACCTTATGCACTATTTTATGTGCACTGTAAAATTAACTTATTAATGAATGTGTAAAAATGGACTATATGTAGTGCACTGAATGAGTCAATGTTCTGGAGGCTGGTTCAGGGTCTTGCTGCTACACAGCTTTTTATTTATATAATTCTAAAATAATTGAAATTGGTGCACAGTACAGTGGCGATCACTGTTATTTAGTTATTTGCGAGGAACAATTCTGTGCTCTAGTGTGTGCTGCAGGAGTTTTACTCATCATGAAAACAAGAACAGACCATGCGTGAGTCGGCTTTGGATAATCTCTTCATCAGCGAGTAAAAAATGACATACTAAGTTAGAAACTCCATTCCCGTATACAATCAAACCAAACTCGTTCTCTCTGTCCTTTACAAGTCTCTTTAGATTGTGTGGCCTTTGTTTGTACACAGTGGTTCAGTCAAGCCATAAATAACTCTATCCAATTAACACGTTCATTGCTTCGGAAGTTTGGCGAAGGGAGGGGAACGTTCTACTTTGGTTCTCACTGGAGAATATCAGGAGTTTATATCCCATACGCAGTTAGAACCAAGGAAGCTGTCTGGATAGAAAGTGAAACGACTTCAAGCCCCAAAGAGAAGTCCAATTACCTATATCTGATCACTTGAGTTATAGCTAATAAGTAATGAGAATCTTCACAGACATATTTTGACATCCTTGCAGTCACAAAGTAGGCTCTTTTTAGCCTCATAGCTGAATCTGCATTTTAAAATAGCAATAAATAGCAAACAATTACTGCCCAAGCCCAACAACAATTACTGCCCAAGCCCAACAACAATTACTGTCCAAGCCATACATGGTTGCACGTGTGTTTTTGTGAGTGTGTTGTGTCCCCATCTGCCTGTCTCAGGTGCGGCGGCTTCAGGTAGTGATTGGGGAGAAGGATGTGCGTTTCCAGGAGCAGATCCAGAAACATGAAGAGGAGCTGCTAAGAGTTTCTGACGCTGAACTGCAGCAGGTGAGGCTAGCCTCTCCCTTTGTTTCCTATGATAGTACAGGTGCTAGCGCTGAACTGCAGCAGGTGAGGCTAGCCTCTCCCTTTGTTTCCTATGATAGTACAGGCGCTAGTGCTAACATTGCCTCTCCCTTTGTTTCCTATGATAGTACAGGCGCTAGCGCTAACATTGCCTCTCCCTTTGTTTCCTATGATAGTACAGGTGCTAGCGCTAACATTGCCTCTCCCTGTTTCCTATGATAGTACAGGTGCTAGCGCTAACATTGCTAACTGTCAATCAGTTTGTCATGAATCATGAGCCAGCCTTATTTTCAATGACAAAAAAACCATAAAAAACATAATCAGTCACTTAGTACTGCTTTAATTAATCTGATGATCTGCCCTTGGCTGGCTGCAAAGAGACATTCAAACAGCGGGTGAGCAAGTGTGTGCACACTGTATTACGTTTGAGGCTCTGCAGAGTGTTAGTCAGGGTGTTCCGTAGGTTTGCTACCACGGAGACCATGTTCCATTTTTAGGTGGGGATAGTTGCGCTCAATCCCTTTACTGCACTTACATAAATCAGTGCTTGGCTACATTGTTTGTGTTATATCTTGTTACTACACACATAAGTCAGTGTGCAGTTGCAGTACACGTATTAATAGACATTATCAAGTAGTGCATACTATACACGTATTAATAGACATTATCAAGTAGTGCAAACTATACACGTATTAATAGACATTATCAAGTAGTGCAAACTATACACGTATTAATAGACACTATCAAGTAGTGCATACTATACACTTATTAATGGACATTATCAAGTATACTATATATTGCAATTGAGAAAGATTAAAGTGCAGAACACTGCGTGACCCTTTCACTCATTTTAACCCATTTGCATACGACTTGATTTCCCAGGTTGTAAACCTACAGTTTGTGTTTACCTTTGTGTTTGTGTTGACCTATTTTGCCAGGCATTGCGCTCCTCCCAGCGACGGGTGGAGGAGCTGGAAGAGTCTTTACTTTCACGCCAGCAGGTGCTGGAAATGCTGCAGCAGGAGCTCACCAGTGCTGATCAGCAGAAACAGGTACAAGTGGCCACATTCACACACAATACTCACAGAGACAAAAACACATCACGTCTCACTGAACTGATTCTATGTCATATATACCATGCATTACAGGTAGAGGTTTGCAGCCTAATAGGGACAATGCACAGATATATAGCACAACAGTGATGTAGCACAAATAAAATATAATTACACAAAATAAAATCTATATTGTTGTCTTGTCTCCACGTACAGATCTTGACTGCACAGTTCCGTCAGATGGAGCAAGAGCTGGCTGATGGGGACAGGCAGGGAGAAGAGGAGAAGCAGAAATGGGCCCAACAGGCAACCCAGGCTCAGGCCGAGCTGAGCTCCATGAGAGCCAGCCTGGAGGCCTCCGAGAGGCAGAGAGAGGAGGCTACGGCTGAGCTAAACTCCCTTAGAGCTAACCTGGAGGCCTCGGAGAGAAAGGCTGAAGAGGCTGAGTTAAACTCTAAGCTGGAAGCTTCAGAGAGGAAGAGTGAGGAGGCTTTAATGGCGGAGTTAAACGCCCTAAGAACCAGCCTTGAGACTTCTGAGAGGAAGAACGAGGAAGCCATGTCTGAGTTGAACTCCCTTAGAGCTAACTTGGAAGCCTCTGAGAGAAAGAGTGAGGAGGCTTTAGGTGAGTTGAGCTCCGTGAGGGCCAGTCTGGAGGTCTCTGAGAGGCAGAGGGAGGAGGCCATGGCAAGGCTTGGGAGCGAGGCCCAGCAGTGGGCTGCGGAGACTGAGGAGCTCCGGGCCGACCTGGCCGCTTCACGACTGGAGAGAGAGAAGAACGACACTTTCAAGGCAGAGCTTGTAGTGTTGCGGGCCAGCCTGGAGGTGGCGCTGGGCGAGAGGGAGGAGGTGATGAGAACGATGGAGGAGCACGCTCAGGCTCGAGACGCTGAGCTGGTCATGCTCCGAGAGCGTCTGGCGGTGGCGGAGAGGGAGAAGGAGGAAGGCATGAGGAGAGAAGGGGAGGAGGTGCAGAGGCTTGAGGAGGAGTTGGCCGCCCTCAGAAAGAGCCTGGAGTCTGGGAAAGAGACACAGGATGCAGGGGTCCAGCTCAAGGAGACCCTAGGGGAGCTTTGGAGGCGCCTGCACTCTCTGACCAGAGGACCCGCGGAGGGCAAGGCAGAGGACGAGGAGAGGGCAACAATGGAGGCAGAGGCGGAGGCAGGGGCAACATCCATCTCCAGTGACCCCGCTGAGTGCCTAGCTGCCCTCCAGGCTCTGGAAGCCATGATGCAGCGGCTAAGAGCCGAGCGGGAGGAGAGGGAGGCACAGCTGGATCAGGTCACAGTCAGCATGGCGTCTCTGAGAGGTATGGTTAATTAAACCACACTGAGATTGGATTTTAGCTCGAAGGGCTGTTCTGAACAGCTTGCCGACATGGCATATTTATTGGGAACACTATTTGAAGTCAGATTCTTGTTTCCTTGTGTACTTGTTTTCTTGTTTGGGGCAGCTGTGGCTTATTAGTTGCATTAAACCAAAGGGTTTCCCGGGAGAATCAAATGCTTTAATCTGCTGGAATCGTATGTCTCTGACCTTATCAATTTCTCCAATCGGTGCCAGCATGTCTTCATATCATAAGCTATTGAAAGCAGAATTCAAATAGACCCCAGTACTTAGTGTATCTCATTGTAATAACATTTTAGCAAAGCAGTAGGCTTCACTGTGCACAAACCTCAGGTCAGAGTTGTTATGCAAACTAGAAAAAAAAACATTTATTAACCTCACTTTTGTATTCACGTCACATATATTTACCTCAGTTTAAAACATTAGCTCTTGATTCAGAAGCAGTAGAAGTCTAGAACAATGAGAAAATAAATAATTCTTGTTAAATAGGTCTCAACTGTGTTTTAACCTCAAATATAATGAAATTCTGCTAAATCAGTGGATTAGGCCACACCAATAAAATTAGTTGGTTCTCGGATTCGGCGCTTGAAAAAAAATGCAAAATGAAATAAAAATAAAATTGAATTTGAACTCACACGAACATAAAAAACACCGTGGCTGATGGCTATAATACTGAAAAGAGCATGCTGCGTTCACGTGACGTCGAAAACCAATCAAATCACGCCTTTCACTTCAGAGAGAGCAAGAGACAAGATACATGATATGAGGAAAGATGCTGGTGGAAGGGGATCCTGCTAGGCCAGTGTTTGCAATTATTAGAATATTTGATAAGAAGAGAAAAACATTTGACAAGTGCATTGAAATTAGAGAGAATGAGAATTTTGCACAGTTGTACTCATGGTGCTAATATACCGCTAATTTACCTTCAGAGCATTTTTAAATTTTTATTTTTATTTCGCTCGCTCGCTCCATATTTTTCCTGGAAAAAATCTGAGAACCAACTAATTTTATTGATGTGGCCTTAGCACTGGTTAATGCTCTTGAAATTATGGCAATATTGGCTACATTACAGGTTCATGTGTAAAAACTGAAAAAAAATGTGTAGACTATTTTCTCTACAGATTTGATAGGAACCAGACTAATAATAAGGACCAACCAAGGCTATAATAGTGAGGGCATGGAGATGCCAAACACACGGCCATGGCTATAATAGTGAGGGCATGGAGATGCCAAACGCACGGCCATGGCTTTTGCTGGTTGAAATCAAACTGAACTGCTCATAGTTGGACTACTATTGCTAGATATGGCATTCTAAATCGCATTTCTCTGGGTACGCAGCCAGCCAGTATAGTAGCTAAGATCCGACCAACACACCCTCTTCAGAAATGACAAAAGCACAGAAGCCAATTGGCGGTCAACAACTTGCTTAGCTTAGCTTAGCTTTGTTTGTGCAGCATGTACAGCCTTTGTCTCATGCACCAGGCACAAAACAATCCAAAATATGTGTGAAATGTGCTGCAGCATTGGCCATCTCTTCCCTTAGATTTCTATCAGACTTCCCCATATTCTTTAAACTTGCATTGAAAGTATGTGGTTTAGCATCTTTGACAAACATGAAATTAAAACACCCTTTTAAACGTCTGTCAGACGATGAAAGTTTAATGAGACGCTCATTTCCTGAACCCATGTCAAACTTATTCATATCTTACCCAAGTTACTGTTATTTTACTGTTCTTGCAGGAAAAAACAGGCAAAACTATGACTTACAAATGCATTGTTTAGGTTTGCTGTATTAACCAATAAGGGAAACTGAGTGTAACATTTATTCAAATTATTATTTTTTTTCAGGACAACTGGATAAAAACACAACTGAAAGGGAAGAAGCTGTTGCCAGGATACAGGAACTAGAACAGCAATTAAACAACAACCAGGTTAGTTTCATTTTTCTTGTTTAAACATTTTAAGCTGAGATGTTGTCATGAAGCTTAAGTAAAACCGGTGGATACGAAGGACGACAGTTATAATTAATCCCTCATGATGCACAGTGCATGCAGGACTAACACTGCATATCTTAGCAATAAGAATACACATTGCATATCATCAGATGTTGCAGCTTCATTAGAGATTCAAGATGATGATGATTATGATGACTTTAAGGGGGTCATAAGAAATGCAGACTCACCAGCATGCCATCTTGTCAGAGACATACCCTGAGTGTCATGGGCACCGGAGCAGTCTCCTGCCCTGACCCCATTTAGCTAGTGACAGGAGACAGACACACACACACACTCAGGTTGAGGTTAATACACAGACACACACACACACTCAGGTTGAGGTTAATACACAGACAGACTAGCGCCTTGCCGTCGGTCACTTCAGTTTTAATCCGCTGTCCTCTGCCTGTCTGTTCTGACTGCAGCACGGGCACAACATTGACCTTCATGAAAGAGCTTATGCACATTACTACCATATTAGTATGCCAAGCAGTACTTCACTTTCTTTGAATTTTGCTGTCGAAGCTTTCAACACTGCACCTGTGTTTATGCTCTTTACTAATTCACATAGTGCAGCCATTGGTAAACATAAACCCTTGTGTGTGACTGCTCTCTTTCAGGCTGCCAGTGAGTCAGTAAGTGCACATGTGACTGACCCGTCCCAGGAGGATTTGACGAGGGCGGACACAGGTGACCTGTCATAGCCTTCTCTGTTTGCCTTTGTTACTGAAAACACTAGGCAGACTTGAGCAAATCTAAAGGGACTTTGACCTGCTGCAGCGCCCCCTGTCTACACAGATGGTGTAACTGATTTGTTTTCCTGCAGCTGTATTTCAAGGCCTAAAATGAATGAATCAGGAAGTTTTAGGAGATTTGTATGGTTGATAATGTTGACGCACCATTTTGTGAATACTCTGAAACCTGAAAGACCAGTGATTCTATCAGTCTTTTGTACGCTGTCTTTTGTAGGTGTTTTTTATCACACCTTACAGCCTATTAGCATCTTCCAAAAATACATGTGGCAACACATTTCCACACTGTTTATACACATTTTCTGATGTCAGATATCCATGATTTATTAAACTTTTATTTGTTAATTGCAGGCCCAGCAGATAGACAATTTGTGGTCACAAGTCTGCAATCAAACATCTTGGCATTGGAGCAGCAGTTGCAAGAGAAAGAAAGTGAACTTGTTTTCCTTAAGGAGCAGCTGTCTTTTTCAAGTGATAAGCAAAACACTGAAGGCCAGGAACCTGGTGATGACCAGAGCCCTGAGGGCACCTCTCTTATGCAAGACAGTATTGGAGGTCTGCCAGACCTTCTGGATGTCACAGTGGAGGAAGACACAACGCTTGTAGCAGACGAGTCATCCATTATGTTTACCTCTGCTGATAACGAGAGCAGTCCGGAGCTCATCCAACCTCCAACGGAATCTCCCGGAGAATCTAAAGGTGCCTCTTCAGATGAGATGGTCACCAGCAGTGACTCTGAAGTTGCCCACAGCAGCTGGACCCTTTTAGAAGCTGTCAACCAGGAAGGAAATCAGGAGTGGCCTTCCGTTATGCAAGACCTAACCCAGCTAAACTTGCAGTCTTGGGAGGAAACGGCTGAGCAGGACAGGTCCACTTCCTCCATAGTGCAGGTGGAGTCCTCCTCAGTTGTCATCCGTGAAACGGTACAAGTGAACGTGAGCCAGCAGATGGCCTCTCTTTTGAATGTGGAGTCTGGTTCTGGTCAGGCATTCGCTCAAGTCCTGGCTGAGGAGCTTCAGAAGAAGTACAGTGAGCTGCTGGTTGAGGTGGAGAGACTGCGAGCATCAGCTTCTGAGTCCGAAGAAAAGTCCCAGGGGCTTGCCGAGCAGCTCCAGTCTGTCTCCATCAGCAAGGAGGAGGCCAATACCAGAGCTCTAAGCCTGGAGGAGGAACTGAGGACTATTAAGGCTGAGATGGACATGCTTACTCAGCAAAGGGATGCGGTGAATGTCCTGGAAGAACAGCTGGCCAGTTTGGAGTCAGAATCTCAAACGAAAGAGGAAAAGATTCTTAGTCTGCAGGCAGACTTAGAACAAGCTCACCTTTCACTTGCAGAGCAAGAGGGCCAGGCTAGGATGCTGAGTGCCCAGCTGGAGGACAGAGAGCTCAGCACTGCTGATCTAGAGAGAAAACTTGAGGAGGCAGAAGCGAGATTGCTGGAGGTCACCCAGGCTGAAGAATTAGCGGAAACCTCCCTCTGTGAAAAGACAGCTGAGATTGAAGACCTGCACCTACTCCTTTCCAAGAAGGATCAGGAGATGATGGAGCTCAATGACAGCATGAGTGCCAGACTACAACAAGCTGGAGAAGAGAAGTTCCAGGTCTCCAGTGAGGTCAAGAAGCTTAAACAACAAATTTTGGAGATGGAGAGTGTGACCAGTGAGCAGAGTAAACCAAAAGGGGAGGATGATGCTCCCCATGAGAGTGAAGATCTTGCAAGCTTGAGAAAAGAGAAAGCAGACTTGTTACAGCAGATGTCTACTATGAAAAAGGAGGGAGACCTCATGAAGAGGAAGCTACAGGCAGCACTTGTGCAGCGTAAGGAGCTAATGAAGAAGGTTGCTACTTTTGAGGCAAAAGCCGGGAAGAACTCAGAGCAAAGTGAGGTTGCTGAGGCTAAATCCTTTGCCTCTCCTACCGATGAGGTCAAAGAGAAAGAGGCGGAGATACAGAGAATGAGAGTGTTACTGGAAGAAACTAGAGAGGCTTTGAGGTCCAAAGAAGAGGCGCTAGAGAAACTTGAACATCAGACGTCTGAGCAACTGAAAGCTTTGACTGAGGCAAGGGAAGAGAATCAAAGATGGGAAGAGGACGCCAATAGCCAGAGCAAGAACCAAGCATTGGAGGATGAGGAAGAAAAGGCAAGTCTGCAAAACAAAGTAGGATCGTTGGAATCTGAGCTTGAAAGGGTTCAGAAGAAACTCCAGGATGCTGAGGAGGCACGCAAGGACACCATCCGCAAAGCTAAAGAGAAAGACAGGCACCACCGTGAGCAGGTGAAGCAACAGAGAGAAGATCACAACATCTTAGTGGAGCGCTTTGGGGCTCAGAGTGGACAGCTGGATGAGTTGCTCAATCGCTTAAGGGAGCTTGAGAACCTACAGATACTGAAAGTGGATGAGGAGGTAGAACAGCAAAAAGTTCAGGATGAGCCTCTGATTGGAGTGTCAGAGAAATCTGTCTCCAGTGATTGGGTGCAAGAAGACTGGGTGGACTTTGCTGCCCCTGAGACTGAGACACAACAGAAAGAGGCAGAGGACCAGTCATTAACTTCAACACCAGCTCCAACAACACCAGCAGTAACACGCAGTGAAAATGAAGCCACCCTCAAAGCACTCGGGGAGGAACTACAGGCTGAGAGGGCATCTCTTGCAAATCTAGAGGGTTGTTTAAAGGACACCCAGAATTCCCTGTCACTGAAAGAGGCTGAGGTACTCAACCTAGGCAGAGAGCTCCAGATGCTGAAAGAAAAGGACAAGCAGATTGACACACTCTCCAATGAGTTGGAAGCCTTAAGGGATAAATGTGTCCAGGCCGAAGAACAAGCAGAAATGCTGAAAAAGGAAATTGAGGAAGTCACAGCTGCAGCCAAGGCAAGCATTTCTGACTCTGCCTCTCCCATTGCCTTGCTACAGGCAGAGGTGGAAGAGTGCAAGCATTTCCTAAAGGACAAGAATGATGAGATTACAAATCTGAGCCAGCAGCTCTCTGACCAGAACACTTTACTTCAGAAGATGCAAGAGACTGTGTCTGAAAAAGACAAGCTCATCAACTCCCTTCAGGAAACTTTGTTGGCAGAACAAGAGAAAAGCCAGCGACTTGAGGCTGAACTCCCTCTGAGGCAGGAGGAGGACAAAGACAACAATGCTAAAATACAACAGCTACAGCGAAAGCTCCAAGCTGCTCTGATTTCTCGAAAAGAAGCTCTTAAAGAGAAGTCAACTCTGAAGGAAGAACAGGCTGCTGCCGATAAGACTGTGAAGGAGCTTCAGAAAAAACTTGAGGATGGAGAGGCAGAGCTTAGCAAGCTGAGAGCTGAAAGGGAGAGACTGATTGAAGAAGTAGATCGAAGTCTAGTTGAGAACCAGAGCCTAGGAGCTTCCTGTGAAAGCCTCAAACTAGCGATGGATAGTTTGCTGAGCGAAAAGGAAACTTTAAGACAGCAAGCTGAGGTGACAAAACAGGAAGCTGCCCAGGCAACCTCTGAATGGGAAGAAAAGGTGCAGGGCTTAAAAGATGAGTATGAAACGCTGCTGAAATCCTACGAGAATGTTAGCGATGAGGCAGAGCGTGTGAGGCGGGTTCTTGAAGCCGCTCGCCAGGAGAGACAGGAGTTGGCTGCTAAAACCCGTGCCCATGAAACTGCCCGTCAAGAAGCTGAGAAACTTGCAGAAGAATCCCAGAAAGAGGTAGACACTGTGAAAGAAAAGATGAGGAAGTTTGCAAAGGCTAAACAGCAGAAGATTTTGGAGCTGGAGGAGGAGAATGAACGACTCAGGGAACAAGAAGAAAGAGGGGGAGTTAGAAGGGAGGGCCGGGAGTTGAAGAAGGAATTTCAAAATGTTAAGGAGGAGTTGGAAACACTCAGAGCCGAGTTGGAGTCAACAAAGACTCAGCGAGACTCCTTGGAACAACAGGCACAAGAGCTGAGGCAACAGTTGAGTGAAGAAGGGGAGAAGGTGAAGTCAGAGATGGCATCCTCAAGCACTGTCGTAGAGGAGGTGGTTGGGACACAAAACACAAATGTAGTCCTGACTGAAATGAGCCATTATATAGCTGATAGTCCACCACAGCCTGCCAAAGATGATGAGCAGAAGGGACCTCCACCACAGTCTGAACCATTTGAGGAGCTGCATGCCGAAAAACAATCAGCTGAACCAGCATCAGAGGCAGCCGAGGAGACACCAAAGTTGGAAGAAGTGATTGAAAACACTCAGGACCAAAACCAGGAGCGTATGAGGGAGTTAGAGGCCTCTTTACAAACAGCAAAGGATTCAATAAAGGAGCTTGAGGCTGCCCTGGAAGCAGAGAAGCAGTCAAAGGCAGAACAAGAGGCAGAGATTACTTCTCAGCTGACATCACTTGAACAGCAGTTAGCAGAGGCCAAAGGGAAAGAAGATGTTCTCCAAGAGGAAATTTCCAAGAGGGAAGAGCAGCTGAAAGAGCTTCGCACCAGTCTGGAAGCTGAAAGGGATGATCTTGAAGAGCGCTTGATGAACCAGCTAGCCCAACTCAACGGTAGCATCGCTGGCTACCAGCAAGAGGCAGCCGACAGCAGGGACCGCTTGGCAGACCTCCAACGAGAGGTCGAGAGGCTGGAGCATGAAAGAGCAGAGCTGGAAGCACTAGCAGAGAGCGAGAAAGACCGAGCATGCAGGCTGGAAGAGGACAAGCGTCAGGCACAGAGAGAGAGAGCTGAAGCAGAGGCGGAGGCAGGGAAACAAAGGGAGCTGGAGCAGAAACTGAAGTCTGCCCAGAGGGTGAAGGAGGGGAGCCAGAGTCGAGCCAAACAGCTTGAAGAGCTCCTCAGGGAGAAGCAGCTTGAGGTGCGGCAGATGCAGAAAGATTGCATCCAATACCAGGAGAGGATCAGTGAGCTTGGCAAAGAGACCAAAGCCCTGCTACTGAGCAGAGATGAAGTCAAAGCAGAGCTGGACACTTCCCACCAGGAGAACACAAAGGTCGCTGAGGAGAAGGCCAAGGTAGAGGAGGAGCTGAGTGAATGCAAGCGAACGCTGGAAGACACTCAGAAGACACTAAGTCAGGCACAGATAGAGAATGCTGCCTTAAAAGAGACGGCACTTAAGAGGGAAGCTGAAATCAAAGCTGAAGCTGAGGAAACTCTCGATGAGGTCAGGTATCGGCTGGGTGCGGAGATGAAACACATCGAGCTCCGACTGGAAGAGTCATACCAGGAGCGAGAACGGGACGATGAAGTCATTCGTGAGGTTCGACATGCTGCTGAGGTTGCCAAGAGAGAATCCCAGGAAATGCAAGCCAGACTGGACGAGTCCCTGGCACGGCTCGCCGCGTTCTCACGTTCCATGTCCTCACTACAAGATGATCGTGATCGAGTGCTAGATGAGGCCCGACAGTGGGAGAACCGCTTCCATGGTGTCCTTCAGGGGAAGGAGGCAGAAGTGCAGGAAGCAGAGAAAAAAGTGAATGATCTTAATGAACAACTGCAAAAGGAAACAACACAGAGGGAGGAGCTACAGACATCACTGGAAAGGTTAGTGTGGGATTTTCCCACTAAATTTGATTAACATCTTATTACCTAACCAAGTTTCTTCATTTTTTGTAGCTTCACAAAAGAGCAGTTTTCACATATACATTTTTTGATATATATATTTACTATAATTTGCTAATTATTGGAAGGTATTGTGTATATAGTATTGTGTATATTGTGTATATATTGTGTTTTCCATGAAGGCTACAGAAAGCAGAAGCTGAGTGGCAGGCCAGATGGGATGAATTGGTAAAGAAGCACAGCGACAGCATGGCCGCTCTGGAGAAGGAGCGAGGGGACCTGAGAGAGACCCTTACCCAGGCCGAGAGCTCTTTAGCTGAGGCACGTTCCCAGCTCACCTCCCTTGAGACGGAGGCAGAGGGCCAACGTAACAGGACCAGTGCCCTGGAGGAGGCGGTGGGGAAGCTGCAGACAGAGCTGGATGAGGCCAGAGCACAGCTGAGGGAGAGGGAGGCTGTGGAGAGGACGCTGGGTCTGAGTCTGGAGCAGCTAGAAACCGATCTGAGGTCCTCCAAGAACCTGACAGAGACCCTGCAGGCTGAACTTAGCGAGAAGGAGAAACGTGAAGTAGAGCTTCTTGGAGAGAAAGAGCAGGCAGTGACAACGGTAAATAAAAAAAGATTAATTAGTGGTTATGTAATCTTATGATTAATGTAAAAATTATTCATTTGGTTATGTAAGAGTTTAATGTATTTAAATGTTGATGAACTAGTTACTGACATGATCCTCTACTGCATAGATCCTCTACCGTCAAACTCTGGCCCAGGGGCCAAATCTGGCCCTCTGTGTAATTACATTTGGCCCGCGAGATCATATAACGTGTGTGTAAAAGCTGGTCTGCCAAAGTGCACACATATCTAATACAGTCCCTGAATGCTTTGGGAGTGCATTGCCCATTCAGTTAGGATCACCAATGATGCCTCCTTTTCTGTTGACAGTCATTAGCATCCATGCTACCAGTCAGCCTGAACAAACTTAACACACCCCTCCCCAAACATGATCAAATGAAAGATGGAAAACTGTTTTCAAAGCTGGAGGTAGATTTTCCCGCGACTTTGCCCAGTGTTTTATTTTGTCCCACTGGGAATTTGAGTTTGACACCAAGGACAATATAATCTAAAAATGACGTATTTGACGTCACAAAGATGTTTCTGACTTCATTATGAACAAACCTAGCTTTCAGTTTCTATACACATCCACACAACCTGCTTGCTGCCTGAATGGGTGTCTCGGTAAACCCTTTCAAAACCCCAATTTTTTCTCATGCTCTTATTTCCCCCAAGGCTGTGGAGGAGGCCAGGAAGGAAGCAGACCTGCGGGCAGAGACAGCAGAGAAGGAGGTGGAGGAGAGGAGAGAGGAGGTACGAAACCTGGAGGAGAAGCTGCATAAGGCTGAAGAGGATGGCAAACACAGCAGAGCACGTCTGGAGGCCTTCACCAAGGCCATGGGCTCCCTGCAGGATGACAGGGACCGGGTGCTTACTCAGTACAAACAGCTGGAAGAGCGCCACCTCCAGGTACGGAGGGGCTTATTAAGACACTACATGCACATCGGTTTGGTCTTAGGGCCAGTTGTTCAGCAAAGTTACATTTTTGCAGCACGTTTGAGAAGACAAACAACGTTAAAACAAGCAAAGAGATAAAACAAACAGCAAACCTACTGACAACAGGCAGATAATGGGGTGATGGAGGAGAAATGTTCATGAAATAGAAAAGTTGAATATTGAGTTAAATGTTGTATGGTTTTATGGTTTTATAAATCCTACAGAGAACCCATTACTCTGTATAAAGCTGTCTTTAAAGAAAGCATTATACTGTACTGTTGCCATTGTGATATTTAATGGATTATCAGGAACATTGGGATGGCTGCGGATAATGTGTCATCAAAATTCATTATTAGTTAACTACATCATCATTATCTTACCAAGCTACTTGTACACAAAGCATTTTAAGCACGGCTACAGGGCAGTGTTCCTCAGCTTCATTTGATTACATTCTCATTTGTATTTGCCCTCATTTGTTTTTTTTTTGTTCTGGAAAACTCGAATCAACACCAGGGCAAATTAACATGGTCATCCAGTCAGGACAGTCATGGGAGCTGGTGGTTGCTCAGCAACACTGCTTAAAATGAAGTTTAAAACCACCTGTTCTGCTTCCACAGGTGTTGGGATGCCACAGGGTTACAGGACAGTGTTTCTCTGAATCATTTGATTACTTTTCCATTTCTATTTGGCATCAACTTTAATCATCAGTAGGCTAATTAACATGATGATTAACCTGATTAACATCCAGGCAAGACACATGGAAATGGCGGTTGCCCTAGCAACATTGTTACAACAAAATGAGAGCACCTGTGTCTTCTGCTTCTGCAGGTGATGATGGAGAAGGACGGTCTCATCCAGGAGGCCGCTGGTGAGAACAACAGCCTGAAGGAGGAGATCCGAGCCCTGCTGGTCCAGCGCGATGACCTCCACGCCGAGAAGGCCAAGCTGGCCGCGCAGCTCCACAACTACCGGGACGACCTGAACCAGGTGCTCAGCATGAAGGACTCGCAGCACAAGCAGCTGCTGGCCGCCCAGAATGACCAGATCAGCGTACTGGAGCGGGAGAAGCAGGAGCTGGAGGCCGTGGTGCGGGACCTGGGCAGCAGGTCTGGGCCCGTTGCCGGGGGTGAAGTGGAGGAAGAGGAGGTGTCCGGAGTGGAGAGGGAGAGTCTTAGCCGAGCGGGTGCCGAGAGGAGGCAAAGGGAGGTGCAGGATGCGCCCGGGGCAGAGGTGGAGAAGCTGAGGGAGCAGCTGGCGGCCGCCAGGACTCGGGCGGAGGAGCTGGAGGAGAGGCTGGTGTCGGAGCGGGAGGCGCAGGCTGCCGACTCCAAGGAGCTGAAAGAGCTGCGCTGGGAGGGCGGCGTGTTGCGGACCGAGGCCGAAACGGCCGAGGAGCGGGTGGCCGAGCTGGCGCGCGACCTGGTGGTGCTGGAGCAGAAGTTTCTGGAAGAGCGGGAGGCGGGAGCGAAGCTTCGGGCGGAGAAGGAGTCGTTTGGGAAGGCCATGAGCTCTCTACAAGATGCCAGGGATGTAGCCGTCAGCGAGGCCAAGGAGCTGAGGTGGAAGGTGGAAGAGATGGCGAAGGGAGGGCAGAAACAACTGGCGCCCTCTAGTGGCGGCACTACAGGAGAAGTGTGGGGGCTAAAAAATGCCCTTTCTGCCCTGCAGAACGAACGGGAGAGACTGGTGAGAAACACAAGTAATAGAATATATTGCTGCCTGCCTTGCATGGAATACTTCATACTGTATAGTCATCCCTATCCCTTTGCAGCCCTTGTCACAACCCCCACCACACACACACACACACACACATAAACACACACACACATAAACACACACTGTATACACACTCATAAACACACACTGTCCACACACACTATACACACACTCATAAACACACACACACACACACACACTCATAAAGACACACTCTACACAGAGACCTATTGCTTTATTTTGCCTCATTCCACATCCTCCTCTCTCTTTTTATGCACAATAGCACAACATAATTTCACTACATTTTGTTTACACTGTTAAAAAATAAATAAAAAATCCTTGAATCAGTGAATAAGACAGTCACTAGTACACTAAAACGGTAAATAAGAAAGTAAATAAAGTTTGTCCTCCACCTGCTCTCCAGTTGGATCACCTGCACAAGCAGGATGCTGAACTGACGCTGCTGCGCTCCGGGGATGTGGCCAAAATCATCCAGGAGATGGCAGAGGAGAGGAAGAAGGCTGCTGAGAGGGTGGAGATGATGGCAGAGGAGAGGAAGAAGGCTGCTGAGAGGGTGGAGATGATGGGTAAGGAGATGAAGGACAAGGACGCCCAGCATGAGGCGGCTAAGCAGGAGCTAGAGGTGCTAAGGTACGTAAACTAGAGGAGGCTGCACTTCTAAAGATCACTCATATGCTCCACTTCATATTACTGTGTGTCATTTTGGGATCTTGCTCTATGACATTTTAGGATTTTAGCGCAATTTTATTTTTGTCTTAAATTGTAGGCATCTCTTTTATCAGCTTGCTTTTTGCCTCTTGAACACCTTGTGAAAAAACAGCTGTAATGTGAACAAACACAGACAAACATAAACACACCAAACCACAGCCAACACATTGGCAACAAGATGGTAGGGGACGCCCATCACCCCCTGACTGTTGTTGCCAATTGGTTGGCCGTTGTTTGTTGTGTTTGGTTTCCCATCCATCCATGTTTGTTTGGGTATTACAGCCCCTGTGCTGTCTTAATTGTTTTTTGTTTTTTTTTTTGGTTGGTTTTTATTTACTTCAAATAAACGTGAAATTGCAATGTGAAAGAGAGAACGTTTTTTCTGTGTTTTTGCATATTTCTGGAAATACTGTTACTGTAATATGATTTTCCATGTAAAACTCTTCGGTCTCTCTTTCCTATATTTCCACTCATCTATCGCCACTGTGACCCCACTATGACCCCTTGTGAGCCCAGACTGGAGCAGGTGGACTGGCAGGCCCAGGCTGAGCACCTGAAGCAGCAGACGCTGGTCACCCTGTCAGACCGCGACCAGCAGCTGCGACAGCTCACAGCCATGCTGGAGGAGGCCCGAGCACAGCAGCCCAAACTTGCACAGGAGCAATACCAGAGAGAGGTCAGGGACACACACACACACACACACACACACACACACAGAGAAGCATTAGACATTCCTACTTTTGCAAATGCATTTAATTATTTACAAAATGGTAATATTCTGAGTAACCTATCCACACAGATGGAGAATGCTGCCATATTGCTTGAAAAAACACATAAAAAGGAAAAGTGTAAGTGTTGATAATAAGTAGAAAGGTGCTGAAAAGACTTTGTGTTTGTGTGTTTGTGGTCTGTAGGAGAGCCGTGCAGACAGCGCTCCTGGAGGTCCTCAGGAGAAAAGTGAGAACTTCAGAGCTGAGTTGCTGGAGCTTCAGCGCAGGTACGGGACATTATCCAATCAGAACTCACCAAAGGTTTTACTCAGAGTTCCAATAATGGCTACATTCTTGAAAGAAAGCCATACAAACTTTTTTGTTAATGTTTATTTATTTTAGGGGTATGCTCTGCATTTGAATTGGAAAATACAACAGAAGCGAGAAAAACCATAATGGCTCAACAGCTACACCTAGTGGTTATTTAATGTCAATCCTAGCAGGCTTTGTTGTCTCCAGGGCGGTTAAATGTGATCAGAAGTGGCCTGCAGGTTGGGTACTTTGCATTGGTGTACAAATCAAGCTGACTAAGAGCTGCCTTGTCAAAAGTATTAAAGTCAACTGAAATGCACCCGGCACAGTATTATATCATTTCAAATATAACATTTGTACAGTGCATAACACAGATATTATTAGTATTATATCATTTCAAATATAACATTTGTACTGTGCATAACACAGATATTATTACACAGAGATGTGTCTTTATTCCCCAAGGTTTTTTTTTTCCAGAGATATTATTTCCTGGTCTATAAGTCACACACACACACACACACACACGCACGCACACACACGCACGCACACACACACACGCACACACACACACACCAAGAGTCTGTGATGCTGGCCTAAAGCTCTCAGGATGGTGATGTCTGTGTGTCCCTGGCAGGTTGGATGAGGAGCTGGAGCTCAGGGCGATGGTGGAGGAACAGCTAATGGCTGCCCAGGATCAGCTTCAACGGTACGACCTCAGTGAACCTCAATCACCACATCGCCACCGTCAGCTCTGGGTCCCATTTCCACTTTAGCGCAGAGATACTATGGACGCTAATAGAGGTTCCCTTCGCTCATGTTAGCTTAGCCCGGTTGCTCAGTCCTATCAGTGGAACCTGTGTTTATTATGGAGGTAACAGACCAACAGGTGAACTAGACATGGAAAGGAAGCTTAAAGGGATAGTTTGGTTTTTTAACACATTGAGCTCCTTTCACAGGTCGTCTAAAATGAAATAAAAATCTTGATGATTGCTCCTGTCTCGGCTATTTGGGAAATATAGAATCGCCTCTGCCTGCCTTTAAAATGGCTAGCAATGGGCATGCGTTGTTTCTATCCTTAAAACACTGGTTTTAAAAAAAGTGCTACTCATGGAGTGATTAGTGGCGCTTGCTGATGTTCCAACCCAAGTATCGTAGCAAAATACAGTTTCTGTCATGTTTTATTTGCCATTTTTTAAGTCCCATAGGGATCTATTGCTCCTTCATATAAACAAAGTGCCAAATAAAACATGACGGAAGCTTTATTTTGCTACGATACATGTTTTGGAACATCATTGAGCACCACTAACCACTTGGTGAGTAGCACTTTTTTAAAACCAGTGTTTTAAGGATAGAAACAACACATGCCCATTGCTAGCCATTTTGAAGGCAGGCAGAGGCGATTCTATGTTTCCCAAATAGCCGAGACAGAAGCAATCGGCAAAATCACTAAATGTCAACCACTTTATTGCATTTTAGACATCCTGTGAAAGGGGCTTAATGTGTTAAAAACCGAACTATCCCTTTAAACAAAACTGTGATCTCTGCAGCCTTTGCCTCCGTGATCATGCATCAGAGTCACCTGTGTCAGATGTTCTCATAGTGGACACACACACACACACACAGTCCTAATGAAGTGGATGCAAATTTACTGTTTGCCTTGTGTTTAAATTTGGGGTATTGAGAGTCAATATTGAGTGTTTATGTGTGTGCATCAGTGAGAGAGAGAGAGAGAGAGAGAGAGAGAGAGACAGTGAGAGAGAGAGAGAGAGAGAGAGAGAGAGAGCGCCGAAGTATTATCACTGTGTTTGTCTCTCAAACAGTTATACATGGCAGACCAGTTACTTATATATACATATATACATACAGGTTTACACAGGGTGAATGGCAGTCTGCGTCAGAGGGTCGTTTCTCCGAGACGGCTGTCCTTATCGAGCCACCAGAGGGTGCTGTTTCACGGGTAAGCAGACGTGTATTGCCAGGGCTTGTGGATTATGACTCCCTCATGGTTAGTAGGTCAGCAAATGAACTTCTGCATTACTGCCATTTTTGACTGTTTTTTTCTCCCTTCTTCTATTGCTGTCTTCCTCTTTTTGCTCTCTCCCTCAACATTTATTTATTTGTTTGTTTTTTATTTATTTATTATTTTCCTGTTTCTCTCCCTACACATCTGCTTTTTGCTCTTTATCGCATCCCTCCATCTCTTTCTCTTTTTCACATTTTCTCTCTTCATCTCTCCGGGTTTTCTTTCTCTATCTCTCTTCACCCTCCTACACACCTCCCTCTCACCTCTCAATCAATCGTTCTTTCATTGTTCTCTCCTCCCTCTCAATCAATCGTTCCCTACATTGTTCTCTCCCTTCCTCATCTTTCTCACTCTTATCTTCCTTCAATCACACCTTCCTTCTCTCTCTCTCTCTCTCTCTCTCTCTCAGAGTCGGAGTGGCGGGCCGAGTCTGGTTCGGGTGCTGAGGGCAGGCCTCTGCTCTCGCCAGCGCACCCCTCTGCTGGTGTCTCTGTACCTGCTGAGCGTCCACGTGCTGCTGCTCATGTGCCTGGGAGGCTACCTGTGAGAGAGAGAGAGAGGGAGAGAGAGGGAGAGAGGGGGAGAGAGAGAGGGAGGGAGAGAAGGAAGACGTGTAAAGAGGAAGAGTGTTGCGTGGGGGTCAGAGAGAGAAAAAAAAACCAGCAAGATTTCAGAAACATGCACACACACACTCACACACACATACTCGCGCGCGCACACACACACACAGTCGAACGCACTGACGACATAATGGTGGTGTACAGAGCCTAAGGATCTCGTTATTCCCAGATCCCAACACATTTGATGGGAAGTTGGTCAAGAGAGTAAAGTTACATTGCACAGCTAGAACACAATCAGGTTCAATCAGGTTTCAGTGTGTAATTCTAACATCAAATACTGTCTGTAGATGCATACATGAATAAAAACTACTGTTGAAATGAAGCACTACAGCTATGCACTACCTCAACACCCATTTCCTAGTCTCGGTTTGGGCCCTTCCACCACACCTGCTGTGCTTAGGTTGAAATGAAAACTGTGAACACATGATAAGTGTATATTAGGTGCCTTGGGATTTTAGCAAATGTGTGGACTGAGCTTCATGGTTTGTTCATCTCTCGCCTGCCGGCACTACTCCTTGCCTGCCACCAGTCATCATGGACTCTATCAGATCTGAAGAAGAAGAAAAGTCCTTTTCTACTACATTCCCTGTAATTATAAGCAAGCTTTTAATTGTTTTATTTGATTTTTAGCTCGTTATTCTTGAAATAAAGAGCACAAATATTAGTGGAGGATGTGCAATGGTACGTTCATTCATCTTGGCAGTTCAGGTGAATTTGAATACAGTGTGTGTGTGTGTGTGTGTGCGCGCGCGCGCATGTGCGTGTGTGTTTGATAAAGGGGACTGCTGTATGTCCAGTAGTATTTGTACAACAGTCATTATTCATGGTGAACTGGTTTGCCAAACTGTGCAATGCTGCCATTCTGTTACTACGCATTGGTTCCCGGGTAGCGCCATTTTACTTTAAACTATCACAATATCAAGGATTATTTGTCTTTTTATTTTTCTTTCATTGTGTTTTAACTCACTCATCTGACCAATCACGTTTAAGAAGCTGATGTCTACCATCAGCAATAGGCTACATTAGGTTTCTCATTATTCATGACGTTAAAATGATTTGGATATAAGACTGACTTTCCATGTCATCTAAGTGTGTCCTGTAGTGCTGATGTAATAGA
>JAGFZM010005370.1:0-13682 GCA_017657215.1 Limnothrissa miodon | reverse complement strand
AAAACTTTACATAGATACATCAAAATGAAATACTACTATAAAGAAAAGAATTAGCCCTCTACTCAAGAATTTTTTTCAATAAACCAGCTGGTAAACTGTACAGGCATTCACTCAATTCCTCTGTGATTATCAGCTATTCCATTCTATTAGTTTACAGGAACTGAAATTCAATTTCAATGGCCAAATTACAGTCACAGTGCTTCATTCCAGAAGATACAGTAATTACTTCACAGCGTAAATATGTTTACTTTTAAGACTTTAAGATAAAACTGACAAAAGTGGAGCTACATCTGACTATCCATAGACAGCATAACCTGCCCTTCTGATACGTGTGAACAGCACACACAAATAATAATGCAATGTGGCCAATGACGAAAACATAATTGTTACCTATTCACGTGTGGCCCTATTCTTGCAACAGTAATCCCATAACAAAATGAAAGTTACTGCCCTGGTCTGGACAACCATGGCACTGAGCACCATCTAAGCACCATCTTCCAGTGCCTCCATCTCTCTCCCGCTCTCTCTCATGCACACACATGTGCACACACACCTGCTTTCACTGATCAAAGTCCTCTGGGAGCTCCTGATTTACGGAACCAGGTGTTTTCGGGCAAAGAGTGTCAAGCTGGCGGCCTGCTTGGGAACTACAGTGGTAAACCTGATTTAAGTGATTTTCACACAGCATGGGGCCTGCTGTGCCTGCCTGTCTGTCTTTAGTCCATACGCTTCAAGTGCTTTACACTGAAGGCTGATATCAGGTGTCCCTACTGCACAAACAGCCTTTTGTTAAAAACATGCCCACAAACACAATCCCCACGAGAGGTTCCTCTGCAGAATGTCTACAGAATCTGGTTACTTAATACCCAAGTGGTTGTTTTATTCGTCTTATTTAGAGGACAGACAAAGAAAGTGAGAGAGGGAGAGTTTCGGTTTTTTATCGTTTACGTTAGACACTCTTCAAGTCTTGAAAATCTACAGATAAAACATTGACTTTACAGCCCAATTGCTTTCTCATAAAACACGATCACCATGACGGCATTAGTTTGGTAACAGGCAGGTTAACAGTCCTTGGAGAAACCTCATCATGGGCAACATTAATGTATTCAGTTACATCATCCTTTTGAATGTATACAGCCTACCAAGGACAAGTCTAGGCCTAACAACCCAAACAGAGCTAATAGAAACGACACCAGCGGCCAGTTGCAGGTGGGCAACCCACATGACATCTCTGACTATTTCAGTCTGTTTATGTAGATCCAGAGGTGTAAAATATAGGTTTTATGTTTAACACTTCATTTGAAACTATGTTAGCCTATGACTAGGCTAGATATGTGCCTATTTTAAAGGGCTACCGCATAGAAAAGGGAGCACATGAATAAATACATTAATGTCATTCTCAGGAGAGAACATACTGGGCCTTGTTTCCATAATTCCATCATGTCATAACATTTGTGTTACTCAACCCTAAGCCTAAATGGCATGTTCTGGATGTAGTGGAAACTGCCCAGACCATGTCAGTATGATCACCCCACACCTATGTTTGATCAGATTTTTTTTCACAATAGCATATTAAGAGAAATTAACTGGTGTTTGTTTTTGTGTAGTCAAGAGCAACTAACATGACAAAAGGCTTTCTGAATTCTAGTAATTGAACCAGGAAATTGCCCGGACGTAAACTTTTACTTTTATGGTGACGCTTAATGTACAACTCTAATTCACACATAACGTAATCAATTGGCAGTACAAGAGCCAATGTAGATTTTAAATATGTTGCTGATTGTAACACATAACGACACAGTAAAACAGTAAAGGTGCCACATGACCGCATATCCAAAGGTAACGTTAACGTTACCAGTAAGAATGCACGTTACCTGTTCCACTGTTGCTGGGTCCATGGACTGTAATCTTGAGGCATTCTCATACTCATCTTCACTGTTGTTACCAGCACTTTCTTCTGGGTCAGGGCTAGGACCGCCACCACCTCCACCAGCCACACCAAGAGTCCCACCACCGGCCACCCCACCGGAACAGGTTGCTTGCCGTCGCCTCTTACTCAAACCAGGCCCCGAACAGCAACTTCCGATGCCACTGCCACAGCCCACGCCACCTGACAGCTCCCCACGTCCCCCTGCTACACAAGCTATTCCACCAATACTGTTTCCGTCGACAGGAACGGCAGGAGAGCCTGAACCAACAGGAGGAGGGGAGGCCTGTTGCGGCCGCGAGCTGGATTCATTCCGCCTGTCCTCGCGTGATGAAGGTGGAGCGGGTTGATACGACCAAGGTGGCGGGGAGGCCCTGGGCCTTGTAACGTTATTTGACCGGCCTCCGTGTGAATGTTGGTGCGAGTCCGTTCCAGTTCTCCTGTCTGCTTCGTCGGAATGGTCCGAAACACCGACCGAAGAGTTCGGTTTCTTCTTAGGAAGAATTGTCATGATTTTCTATTTAGGGAGGGGGTCAGGGGTGGCGACTCTTCCTTTTCGAATTATGGTTCGTGTTTGTAGAGTTCCAAGGTGTCGGTACAAATATTGTGATCTTTACTTGAAGATATAGGGCAAAAACGTCTAATATATGTACTAAATTGAGTTCTGGGTTGATGCTCGGAGAACAAAAACAAACCGTCTCCCTCCTCCTCCCGTCCTCCAAGCTTCCCAGTTTCCACAAAACATCAACACACATGTGACGACACCAGTACGTCATTTCCGATTATCTTTAAATCACTTGTAAACTGATAACATCGTCTAGAAGCTTCTTGTACATTTCTTTGATCTTTATTTTTACCCAAAATATGTAATTTACATTTACATTATATGTTAATTTAAACAGCCTTTTTGTTTTTTTTTATCATTTAATCTGAGCATGGCCTAAGCCCACCTTCTAGGCTATAGTGCACCCATGTGTTTTTTAATAATAAGAAAGAGAAATTTTAATATGTAAAATACAAATGATGACCTTGAATAAGTCTACATATATTAAACACTGGATCTAAATGAACATATTAACTGACACTTTAAGTAGGTTATAGGCCACAATAAAATGAAAAAATATTTTCTTTGCAGTATCCAATAAACCATGTAACATTATCTAATGTCATTTGCCAGACATCCACAGTTGAATTGGCAAAAAATATGAGGAAGTGAAGTATTCTTTCCCTTATACTTTCCCTAATCTATTTTCTCGTACATCACTACGCTATCCAATTATGCTTCATTATTTAGTCACGTTCATCATAACCTTATATAGCCTACATGGGTGCAGATAATACACAGGTCTCGGCCTAAACCAATTAATTTATTGTTATTATTATTATTATTAATTAATTTATTTATTTATTTATTAACACTAATCCTAGTGTTTATACATGGTTTGGTTTGCATTCTGTAAATTAATTCTGATGGAAACTCCTCACCTTGCCAATGTCAGTGAAAATTGTGCACATGCCAGGAGAAATTGTTGAGGTGCTGTGAAGGTGAAAAATTAATAGGCTATTATAATTCAATTATATGTGTAATATATTATCAAATGTCACATTGTTTCGATCTGGATCTGACCTCTCTTTCCTGACCCCTAAATCATTTCCCCACATGATTACCAAAAGATATAGAAAGGCCTAACCAAAAGTGAAAATAAATTTAATTTGCACATTTACCTCTTCCCAAGGTAATTACATTTTTTCTGTTAAAGTGAAATGTAATTGTTTATTAAATGTTTGGACACATCCATGTTGTTTAATTCTGACACCTGTGGTCATACAGACATTTTCCATCAGTCCTCAAAGAATACCCTTTTGAATAGTTTATTGTATGTATAATACATTAGGTGTACATGAATGTATGAGGAAGAGAAATATTGAATAGGTTCAGGAAAGAATGTGGGGCCTAGAAACAGGAAGTTTTTGTAGTTAGGCCTGTTCATCGAAGCCCCTAAAAACATGAGAAAGGAAAAAGATGCACTCTAGATTCAAGTTTCTAGTACTCACCTGAAACCAGAAAACAAGGCAACTCTCTGGTGCTCATCAGGAACTTTCATGTGCGCACTAGAAATGTTTAAGTGTTCCCTTGTTTCATCAGGGGTTCTGTATGGTTTTAAGGCACACCACCACATCTCTCCATTTTCAAATTTGTTTTACGCTTCATCTTTTTTGTTGCCCTGAACAATAGGGGCAGTGCCAAGAGAACCATTTATTTCTCCAGCGCTCTTGACACAATCCAGACGCTGCTGCTGAGAGACAAACAATGGCAGAGTGAAAATGCACCTGGCAAGGCAAGGCAAGGCAAGTTTAGTTATATAGCGCATTTCATACGCAAAGTAGGCACTTCAATGTGCTTTACAAAGATAAAAATAAAAACATAGTGTATAAAATAAAGTAAGAAAACAAACAAATAAGATTAAAGGACAGAGTAAAAAGTTAAAAAGAATAAAAAGTTGATAAAGAACAGAAAATAAAAATTATTTTAGAGTAAGGATTTCCCCAAATTCACAAATCTGTAATAAATTAATCATTAAGAGAAAGCATCAGAAAAAAGTTTGGTCTTAAAGGAGAAGGCCGGTGTGACTTGGACCTGGACTGTACTGGAAGATGTTATCGAGTACAAACAACCAATGCTCACCTCCGTTCACCCCCAGCATTCCGCATTAAACCGTTTTTAGCCGAAGCTTTCATTAACCTTACACTGCTATCTACAGGGGCACAACTTTGCCTATGCAGATAAATCGCTATTTCCACACCTTTAACAAGGTTTAAAGTAACTCCACACTTCTTTGGTAGACTTCTGAGGGCAGGGCCGTTCCAAGGTATTTGGGGGCCCTAGGCAAAGCCCCCCCCCGACAAGGAAGTTTAGGGGGCCCTAACAACCAACCCCCCTTCCCCCCACACACACCTTCAAGGACCTTGGGGGCTCTAACACCGCCACAACCACCATCAACACCGGCCAATGACCTTGGGCCCCCTAACACCACATACAACAACCCTACAACGTGCGGCCATTACCCAATGGAAAATATATATACATCACACATGTAATGAATTCACTGCAACTATCTTTACTTAATTAAATGCGTTTTTACATTATTAAAACAAACTGTTTGTAGATGTAAACAAATATAGCAACTGTTACAAAATATATAACACTGAACACAAACTTCAATAAAAAAGTATACCAAAATTTAAGTTAAATTGAATATGAAAATAAAGCAATGCATGCATAGGGTGCAACAGAGCACTTACATTAGCACAGGCCCCACATTTGAATGTGAAATAAAGCCATTTGATAAGATCTAGTATAGGCTACTGAAAGAACGCACTATTAAAAGGTAGATAAAATAATTCAACTCCACTTCATCAGTGGCAGCAGAGACATCACTTTGAGGTATTTGTTTATCAAATTCTTTTACAAATCTTATGTTTATATTTTGTACACTAACTATGTAGTGCACATAGCAAATAAAAAGACTTTAAGCACAACTCCTCCTGTTCATATATGATGCTTTTTGTGACAGAGAACATTTGGCACATGATACTAACGTTACATGAGCATGGTACGGTTAGGCATCGGAGCCCGTGTCTGTCCCAATATTTATGAATGTAGTCAGTTTGTGCAAGTTGTCAGCCTGTTCGTGCATAAAAACATTTACAATCTTTAGCACTGTCTACAAGACAGCTACCGTTAACGTACAGTAGGCCTAATGCTATCTACCAATAGGTTTTCTAGCTAGTCAACCGCTACCCGCTAAGTATTCATGATTGTGTGTACGTTCTCACTGACTGGCGTCTTATTTTTCTTCTCTTCCTTTCTTTCCTTTCTCATCTGGATCCCTGAGGGGTAATTTCGCTTCATCATTAAACTTTTTGGTGACCGCTCAAACAATTCACCTGGCTGCTGCCATAGTTGTATTGCTGCTGCTGTCAAACTATAGGGGATGGGGCCCCCTTGAGGGGGATTTCGACAACAGTGTCATTGCACTTTTTGGTCATAGCATTTAGCAAATTTGTCGCAAGTTTGTTGTCGTTGCTTTCAATGCATAACCAGTCGTTCATCAGGGGGGCCCCTTTCAGCTGGGGGCCCTAGGCAATTGCCTAGTTTGCCTACCCGGTTGCGACGGGCCTGTCTGAGGGCCCTGACATTTAAAACGAGACAATGAGAACTTTGAAAGTAAACAGGTACTAGCTGCATAGGCAAAGCTGTGCCCCTATAGCTAGCAGTGTAAGGTTAATGAAAGCTTCCGCTAGAAATGGTTTAATGCGGAATGCTGGGGTGAATGGAGGTGAGCATTGGATATATGTTTGTACTCGGTAACATCTTCCAGTACAGTCCAGGTCCAAGTCACACCGGACTTCTCCTTTAAGTTTGGTTTTGAAACTGGTAACAGTAGGGGCATTTTTTATGTCTTCAGGAAGTTGGTTCCAAATCTGAGCTGCATAGTAGCTGAAAGCTGCTTCGCCACACTTTGTTTTGACCATAGGTTTTACAAGCAAAATATTTTCTTGTGTCAGGACCAGAGACCTAGGTGGACAAGTAACTAGGTTCTATCCCATTTAGTGATTTAAACACAAGTAGTAATGCTTTGAAATCAATTCTGTAACTTACAGGAAGCCAGCTGCATTTTGGATCAATTGACGATGTTTAATAGTCTTTTTAGGAACGCCTTTGAAAAGACCATTACAGTAATCAACCGTACTGGAGATAAAGGCATGGATATGTTTTTCTAAATTTTTCTAAATTCATTTTTTGTCATTAGATCTCTCAGTTTGGTCATGTTTCTTAAGTGATAAAAGGCTGATTTGGTGATAGCCTTCAGATAGATAGATACTTTATTGATTCCCAAGGGGAAATTCAAGGTCCCAGCAGCTTAAAAAATCACACACAACATATACTACAGTGTACACAGGATGATAAGATCCAGATCAACAAAACAACATGACTAGATCAACATTACTAAAAATAACAATAGAATACAAATACTATGGGTAGAGATGCGCATGAATGTACTGTGGTACGTGTGTGGGTCAAGGTAGTGCAAATAAGTCCAGTACTGCAACAGTGCTAGGTTAAAAGTCTATTGACCAGCAATAAATATGTGCATAATAAAATGGACAATAAAAAATATAAGCATAGCAATTGAACAGTTCTAGTATAAGTATATGGACAATAAGATAAAAATAGCCTAATATTATTAAAATTACAGCGTCAGTGCAAGGATTCATGTGACTGCTGAAGTTTAGATCACTGTCAATGATGAATGAAGATTTTTAACAGACTCCTTTGCTTTAAGCCCTTTAGTTTCAAGGACAGATGGAATTTTGAGCATTGACTCCTTCTTTCCAAAAAGAATTACTTCAGTTTTGTCTGTGTTAAGCTGGAGGAAATTGTGTGACATCCAGGTGTTAATAGATGTACCTGGCAACCTGGAGTACAGACTACCACACATAATGATCCCAGTTTGCTAGACAGAGGGATTCTACACCTGAGACGATTGTTAGCAGTTCTGGTGTTCTATAGGGAACTGTTGTATTCCCTGCACTGTCCACCTTGTGCAACATGCCACATGCAGTTCTCTAATGACTGAGACAGGGGGAGAAGTATACAGGAGCCTTGTGGAGGACTTTTAAGTGATAGTATAAGACAAATTGCTGTTGATCACCACTAGAATTAATGGTAGTCTTAAAAATGTCTTAAATGAATTGATGTTGTCATTCATATTAATCACACCACTATTTGTCGTTATGGTTACAAAGAATCATCCGCTACTGAACTAAATATTTTACTCTAAAAGCTCTGAAAGCACCAAATTGCGATTTATATACATTTTGTGAAATATTAAATGTTGAATTATAGATACTAAATTACTCTGACCACACTGCCCTAATCTTCTGGCATTCTGCACACTCCCTCATATGTATTTTCCAAAGGGACACACACTTCTCCGGCCTCCTGGATATTATTTCCTACCTCATTTCTTTTTTTAATTATCGTTTTTATAAATTATTTTATGCCTGAAACATACCCTAACTACATGTTATAGTTGTTGTCAAACACATAGTCAGAATAGTGTTTTAATAAAAAAAGGAAACTCCCATTTTAAAGAAGGAAACTTGGCATACAATTTGTATTGACTACAACTTTACATTTATGATGTTTTGGTTAGCCTGCAATATTTACTACAGTTAACCCTAAATGTAAGATTGTAGCCACATATAAAGCAAGCTCACCACACTGCAATGAGCTGTAGACAGAGTAAAAAGGTTACAGTACCTCACCATCTGTTGAACCTGGCAACATGGTACTGCACAGCCTATGAGAGGACTGGTACAGGATAAAGTTGGGATTCCTAGCATGACCTCAAGGATACTTGGAGACTTTGTCTGATTAATTAATTCCCCACTTTTGAGGCACAAAAGCCTGTTATAGTATTTAGTCACAGGACAGAGCCAGTATGTTTGTTCCACAAGGGTCAACAGCAGACTTAATACACACATATTCTGTTGTTATTTTGTATATATTTATGCACATATTTATTTATCAATGGATGTATTGTATTAGTTGTTTTTCATTTTAAGTAGTTAATAGATATAATAAAAATAGCAGTCAAAGCAAAACACCAGCAGAACACAACACAATTGTAGCTGTTGTTTATTTGCTCTAAAAGTACAGCAAACACCATCACATCTCTATTTGACAAAGATCAACATGTCTTCAGTGTAGATTATTACTTGTTTACTTTAAAATATTACAATATCCTCTAATATATAAAATACCCTGTTATTCTCTGTCGCAACAAGTCGAGTTCATCTTGGACATGAGATTCTTTGACCACTAGTGGGCACCTGTGAGGCATTATTAAATAAAAGCTAAGATGACATTTATCTAGCATGAGAGCAGAAAGATGATAAAAATGCTATTCTTTCCAAATTGAAGTGTTTACAATAGAAGATTAATAACCAAGGCAAATATAAAATAAATATACAGGCAAAATATACAAAACAAAACATCTCTTCTGATATAGAGTATAATGGCAGTGTGTACAACACAAATTGAAGTTGCAGTGCTGGGTTAAAATGCCCTTTTAAAGCCCCAAAATATAGATATATACTGCAGGTGCATGACTTAACAGTCCGTTCAGAGAAGGTACATGATAAAAGCTAGTTTTGAATATCTTTACATTGATTGAGCAATATGGGTTGGATACGCAGTGCAGATGGGTTTGCATGTGAAGTTCCATACAGATTTGAGGAAAATAAATAAATAAATATCATTATTAGTCAATGCAGTTAATGCTGACCATAAATAAATAAGACCTATGGAATATCATTATTGATTATACCCCAATCTCCAAGCAGCTGGACATTTTGTTGATAGTGACTTTTGACAAAACAACAGCAAATGAAAATTGCTTGACCCAAAGAGAAATTGAGAAACCTCTCTTTTGCATATCATATGTTCGGTTTACCTGAAGGTTTTGTTTGTTGAACAAGTGAGTGTCATTTTGAAGATGTTCTAATGTTTTTTTTTTATTATTCCAGCTGACAGGATTAATCATAAACCATAATTGTAGTGTAAAAAGTGTAAAGTACAAAATATCACTTCACTTTGTGATCTTTTTAAGAGGTTAGAGAAGGTAGGAAGGTACGACTCACTGAAGGCTAAGAGAACATGCAGCCATGCTAAGGATCTTATATAGTGATTTGGAACCAACTTCACCCCTGTGAGATGTGACGACCTGCCTTGGCAGTCGAGTTAATACCTGTTTTGGTAGAAACGCTTAAATTACAAATAAATACAACCCATGAACAAGAGAGAGCTAATAAGTTATAAATGCTCTGCATGCTGGATGGTACAATGTCACTCAAAAAATATTCAGATCTCTGTGCTGTGTGAGTGAATTTTCGTTCATTTTGGATTTTTTGGGCGATGGTGGCGCAGGTGGTAGAGATGCCGAGCCCCGCTCCACCTGACCCCATCGAAGTATCCTTGCGCAAGATACTCAACCCTGTCCGCTCCCGGTGACAGGATGGCACCTTGCATGAAAGCCTCTACCACTGGTGTATAA
The DNA here is from genome assembly GCA_017657215.1 of Limnothrissa miodon. NCBI lineage: Eukaryota > Metazoa > Chordata > Actinopteri > Clupeiformes > Clupeidae > Limnothrissa > Limnothrissa miodon. Next base: position 3,632 of record JAGFZM010005370.1, on the reverse strand, counting down.
ATGCATGTGTTTGAATGGGTGAATGTGAGGCATACATTGTAAAGCGCTTTAAATGCTCGTAGGAGTAGAAAAGCGCAATATAAATGCATTTCAGTTTACCATTTCACATCTACTTTTCTTGGCTATGGAAGCAAATGAAACTGATGATGTCAAAGTGTGTGTCTGCAAAAAGAGATATACAGTCTAAAAATACATACATCATTTGGTCACAAAGACATTTTTTGTTATTAATTTGATAAATGTATTTTAAAACTGCTAAACTCAGTGTGTCTGCAAAAAGAGATATACAGTCTAAAAATACATACATCATTTGTTCACAAAGACATTTTTTTCATTATTAATTTGATAAATGTATTTTTTAATTCAATACATAAGCCATTTGTGAACGTTCTCTCTGTCTTTTCAGCTAACCCTGCAGGCCCAACCTACCACATGTAAGTCTTTGAGGTGTCGATCTGTGAGTTCTGTGAATCAACCGAACCCTCTTTCTCTTTCTCAGTCTCGTTTTCCCACAGGTTGATGAGAGGTGGGTAGAGCTCATTCAACGGGATAGACGTGGCATGCTGCATATACTTCTTCAGGGAGTGATGGCAGGATTTTTGCTTCATGCGTCGCCCCATGTAGAACACCAGCAAGGCCATGATGCAGATGGCAAACATGGACCCCATGACGGCTGCCAAGGCAACGTTGGTTTGCTGGGCAACCATCTCCACGGCAAAACTGGCCTCCTTAGTGGTGATGTTGATGCAGGAGTGCTGTGTCTGCAGCTCAGTGGCAGCCATGGTCAGACACACTCTGTACTGGGTGGAGGGCATCAGGTGAGTGAGGTTGTACTCCTGGACGTCGACAGGGACCTTGGTGGAGTAACTGATGTGAGGGTTGTCAATCTTCATGGTGGCGCTGACCCACTTAGGCTGGGTAAGGTCATGGCCCGGATGGGACGCGGGGGCTCTTAGCTTCCACTCCAGAACCACCGACTGGGCGTGAATGATCTTGGCCAGCACAACCAGTGCTCCTGTGGTGTTTGTGATGCCCAGACCACCAAAGGTGCGCCTACCACCGCCGCCATCGCTCCTTTCCACAAACACCAAGATGCTCCGCGTGTCCGCTCCCTCTGCGTTCCATGCCACACACGTGTAGAGACCAGCGTCCTCGGGCTCAACGTGAAGGATCTCCAGAGCACCCTGATCCTGGAGCCGGTGCTTCTTGGTGACGCTGCCATTAATCATTGGCGACGCAATGACCTCAGAGGTCACCTTGTCCCCTGTGGGGGTCACCCAATAGAACTGAGGGGCTGGGTCAGCGAAAGCCCAGCACTCCAGGGTCAAAGGTCGCCCAGCTGTCACATTGAGCTGCGGAGGAAATGTGTGGAGGGAGATCTGAGGAAGGCAGGTGTTGCTGACAATGTTCCAACCGTTTGTGACCACTTCCTGAAGCGAATGTCCAATCAGATGAGGAGGGTAGGCACACAGAGTGATTTGGGATTCTAGCAACTTGAGCGTAGATTGGTTGCCCAGGACAGGTCCCCAGTTAGATAGACAGTCACACCTGAGAGGGTTGCTGTGAAGGCTGACTTCATCCAGGTTGGGGAAAGAGCCTAAAATCTCATGGGGCAACAGGCTAATGTCATTGTTGTGGACCAGTAAAGTGCGAAGTCCATCCACATCTATGAAAGCCCCACGATCTATGTAGGACAGGTGTGGGTTGTTGTAGAGCTCCAGTTTAGCCATCTCAGGAAGGTTTGCAAAAGCTCCCTTCTCCACCGCAATCAGCTCCTCCATGTTGTTCAGGCTCAGCTCTTCCAAGTGGGGGAAGTCACGGAAGTCTCCTTCCTGCACACGCATGATGGGATTCTTGTTGAGGTCCAAGAACTTGAGATTTGGAAGAACACGCAAAGCCTCCTTGGGCACTGACGTCAACTTGTTATCGAAGAAGGAGAGACTCTCGAGGTATTCCAGCCCTCGGAACGCCCCCGCCGGCACTTCCCTGAGTCTCATGCCCGCCAGCACCAGACTGTGCAGCTTAGACAGAGGGTAGAAAGTCATGTCTTGTAATCCAAGAATTGGGTTTTCGCCAATCATCAGGATCTCTAGATTGGGAAGCGATTCAAACCACTGACTGTCAATGGCCACCAGCTTGTTGGAGTTAAGGTGAAGTCGCAGAAGGTTCACTAGGCCTGAGAAGGCCTTGGGGCCAATGGAGGATATCTGATTGTGATTCACATACAGTTCCTCTAAGTTCACCAGCTCCTTGAGGCTGTAATCTGGAAGCTCCTTGAGTTGGTTCTCCTCAAGGTACAGCGTGACAAGCTGCGTCAGTGGATTCAGGCCGATGTCTTGGATGCGGGTGAAGTGATTCTGGGAGAGGTCCAGCTCAGTGAGATTGACCAACCGCTGGAGCTCCTGCCTCACGGATGAGATGTTGTTGCTTTGGAGCAGCAGTACTTGAGTGTCACCCAAAATATTCCACGGCACACTGCTCAGATGGAGCTCGTTGCAGTCCACCGTCTTCGCCTGGTGGTACACAGACTGCGGAGTGTACCAGGGACGGGTTTCACACACGCACTGGGACGGGCAGAAGGAGGCCACCAGGGAGCAATGACTCATCACAAGCAAGAGCCATGCGAAGAATGACGAGCAGGTTCCGGCTTTCTTCATGGTGAACTTCATTAAAAGAGTTTCAAGCAGTGGCTTAGTCTTCACAGATGGTAAGGTGACCTTTGATGGGAGGGTGTGAAAGCAGTGCTGTCATCCAGTCCTGTCAAAGACAAAAACAACAACAACAACAACAACAACAACATTATTCTTATTGTTGCAACAAACATTGTCAATACATGTTTGCTTGCTTTAATAACATTTAATAACCACAATCTTAACATTATTTTATTAGCAAATGTTCCTAAATCTTTTTTATCTTGTTCAGACAAAAATCAATCACATGAATATGCTTTGGATCATGTCCTCTCAAATGCAAATGCTCCTGTCAACAGGAACATGAAAGAAAATTCACATCAAAGAGACTGAGTTCTGGTGATGTCTGTCTCTGCGCACCTAAAGAACTGCAAGATGTCTTAGCCATTCTACCTTATAGTCCCCCAAGGCCCAGTAAGTACAAAGGTGAGAAAAAACAACAAGACACCAGTTCTGTTTTTCAAAAAAAATAAAAAATAAATAAATAATAATAATAATAATAATAAAATAAGACCACTGTATACTGGTGTAACAGAAATACACCAGACAGTGAGTGAATCCTGCACAAGATATGTGTGAAGTAAGACTTGTTAATTCAAAGATATAAAAAACTCTTTCCCTTAGTCCCATGAAATGTGTCTGATGTGGTGTTTCTCACAGCTAAGGAGAAAATGTTAGCGTTAGCTTAGCTTGCTGTCTTCCAGCTATTGCCATTCTGAACTAATGAGCCAATGTTACTGGCAGGGTGTAAAAAAAGACAGCGGGAGGCTGGTAGCGCTTGAAAGGTGTTGCGGCCTGCGGATTTTTTTTTTTTCCCCGCCTAATGCTCATTACCAAAAAATAGGCACATAGGTCACGACTGTGAATTCATCACATTTTAAACACAGATTGAGTTTCATAGTTGCAATGGAGTGCTTGTGTGTATTTGTGTGTGTGTGTGTG
>JAGFZM010005369.1:0-13967 GCA_017657215.1 Limnothrissa miodon | reverse complement strand
AAAACTTTACATAGATACATCAAAATGAAATACTACTATAAAGAAAATAATTAGCCCTCTACTCAAGAATTTTTTTCAATAAACCAGCTGGTAAACTGTACAGGCATTCACTCAATTCCTCTGTGATCATCAACTATTCCATTCTATTAGTTTACAGGAACTGAAATTCAATTTCAATGGCCAAATTACAGTCACAGTGCTTCATTCCAGAAGATACAGTAATTACTTCACAGCGTAAATATGTTTACTTTTAAGACTTTAAGATAAAACTGACAAAAGTGGAGCTACATCTGACTATCCATAGACAGCATAACCTGCCCTTCTGATACGTGTGAACAGCACACACAAATAATAATGCAATGTGGCCAATGACGAAAACATAATTGTTACCTATTCACGTGTGGCCCTATTCTTGCAACAGTAATCCCATAACAAAATGAAAGTTACTGCCCTGGTCTGGACAACCATGGCACTGAGCACCATCTAAGCACCATCTTCCAGTGCCTCCATCTCTCTCCCGCTCTCTCTCATGCACACACATGTGCACACACACCTGCTTTCACTGATCAAAGTCCTCTGGGAGCTCCTGATTTACGGAACCAGGTGTTTTCGGGCAAAGAGTGTCAAGCTGGCGGCCTGCTTGGGAACTACAGTGGTAAACCTGATTTAAGTGATTTTCACACAGCATGGGGCCTGCTGTGCCTGCCTGTCTGTCTTTAGTCCATACGCTTCAAGTGCTTTACACTGAAGGCTGATATCAGGTGTCCCTACTGCACAAACAGCCTTTTGTTAAAAACATGCCCACAAACACAATCCCCACGAGAGGTTCCTCTGCAGAATGTCTACAGAATCTGGTTACTTAATACCCAAGTGGTTGTTTTATTCGTCTTATTTAGAGGACAGACAAAGAAAGTGAGAGAGGGAGAGTTTCGGTTTTTTATCGTTTACGTTAGACACTCTTCAAGTCTTGAAAATCTACAGATAAAACATTGACTTTACAGCCCAATTGCTTTCTCATAAAACACGATCACCATGACGGCATTAGTTTGGTAACAGGCAGGTTAACAGTCCTTGGAGAAACCTCATCATGGGCAACATTAATGTATTCAGTTACATCATCCTTTTGAATGTATACAGCCTACCAAGGACAAGTCTAGGCCTAACAACCCAAACAGAGCTAATAGAAACGACACCAGCGGCCAGTTGCAGGTGGGCAACCCACATGACATCTCTGACTATTTCAGTCTATTTATGTAGATCCAGAGGTGTAAAATATGGGTTTTATGTTTAACACTTCATTTGAAACTATGTTAGCCTATGACTAGGCTAGATATGTGCCTATTTTAAAGGGCTACCGCATAGAAAAGGGAGCACATGAATAAATACATTAATGTCATTCTCAGGAGAGAACATACTGGGCCTTGTTTCCATAATTCCATCATGTCATAACATTTGTGTTACTCAACCCTAAGCCTAAATGGCATGTTCTGGATGTAGTGGAAACTGCCCAGACCATGTCAGTATGATCACCCCACACCTATGTTTGATCAGATTTTTTTTCAATAACAATAGCATATTAAGAGAAATTAAATGGTGTTTGTTTTTGTGTAGTCAAGAGCAACTAACATGACAAAAGGCTTTCTGAATTCTAGTAATTGAACCAGGAAATTGCCCGGACGTAAACTTTTACTTTTATGGTGACGCTTAATGTACAACTCTAATTCACACATAACGTAATCAATTGGCAGTACAAGAGCCAATGTAGATTTTAAATATGTTGCTGATTGTAACACATAACGACACAGTAAAACAGTAAAGGTGCCACATGACCGCATATCCAAAGGTAACGTTAACGTTACCAGTAAGAATGCACGTTACCTGTTCCACTGTTGCTGGGTCCATGGACTGTAATCTTGAGGCATTCTCATACTCATCTTCACTGTTGTTACCAGCACTTTCTTCTGGGTCAGGGCTAGGACCGCCACCACCTCCACCAGCCACACCAAGAGTCCCACCACCGGCCACCCCACCGGAACAGGTTGCTTGCCGTCGCCTCTTACTCAAACCAGGCCCCGAACAGCAACTTCCGATGCCACTGCCACAGCCCACGCCACCTGACAGCTCCCCACGTCCCCCTGCTACACAAGCTATTCCACCAATACTGTTTCCGTCGACAGGAACGGCAGGAGAGCCTGAACCAACAGGAGGAGGGGAGGCCTGTTGCGGCCGCGAGCTGGATTCATTCCGCCTGTCCTCGCGTGATGAAGGTGGAGCGGGTTGATACGACCAAGGTGGCGGGGAGGCCCTGGGCCTTGTAACGTTATTTGACCGGCCTCCGTGTGAATGTTGGTGCGAGTCCGTTCCAGTTCTCCTGTCTGCTTCGTCGGAATGGTCCGAAACACCGACCGAAGAGTTCGGTTTCTTCTTAGGAAGAATTGTCATGATTTTCTATTTAGGGAGGGGGTCAGGGGTGGCGACTCTTCCTTTTCGAATTATGGTTCGTGTTTGTAGAGTTCCAAGGTGTCGGTACAAATATTGTGATCTTTACTTGAAGATATAGGGCAAAAACGTCTAATATATGTACTAAATTGAGTTCTGGGTTGATGCTCGGAGAACAAAAACAAACCGTCTCCCTCCTCCTCCCGTCCTCCAAGCTTCCCAGTTTCCACAAAACATCAACACACATGTGACGACACCAGTACGTCATTTCCGATTATCTTTAAATCACTTGTAAACTGATAACATCGTCTAGAAGCTTCTTGTACATTTCTTTGATCTTTATTTTTACCCAAAATATGTAATTTACATTTACATTATATGTTAATTTAAACAGCCTTTTTGTTTTTTTTTTATCATTTAATCTGAGCATGGCCTAAGCCCACCTTCTAGGCTATAGTGCACCCATGTGTTTTTTAATAATAAGAAAGAGAAATTTTAATATGTAAAATACAAAAGATGACCTTGAATAAGTCTACATATATTAAACACTGGATCTAAATGAACATATTAACTGACACTTTAAGTAGGTTATAGGCCACAATAAAATGAAAAAATATTTTCTTTGCAGTATCCAATAAACCATGTAACATTATCTAATGTCATTTGCCAGACATCCACAGTTGAATTGGCAAAAAATATGAGGAAGTGAAGTATTCTTTCCCTTATACTTTCCCTAATCTATTTTCTCGTACATCACTACGCTATCCAATTATGCTTCATTATTTAGTCACGTTCATCATAACCTTATATAGCCTACATGGGTGCAGATAATACACAGGTCTCGGCCTAAACCAATTAATTTATTGTTATTATTATTATTATTAATTAATTTATTTATTTATTTATTAACACTAATCCTAGTGTTTATACATGGTTTGGTTTGCATTCTGTAAATTAATTCTGATGGAAACTCCTCACCTTGCCAATGTCAGTGAAAATTGTGCACATGCCAGGAGAAATTGTTGAGGTGCTGTGAAGGTGAAAAATTAATAGGCTATTATAATTCAATTATATGTGTAATATATTATCAAATGTCACATTGTTTCGATCTGGATCTGACCTCTCTTTCCTGACCCCTAAATCATTTCCCCACATGATTACCAAAAGATATAGAAAGGCCTAACCAAAAGTGAAAATAAATTTAATTTGCACATTTACCTCTTCCCAAGGTAATTACATTTTTTCTGTTAAAGTGAAATGTAATTGTTTATTAAATGTTTGGACACATCCATGTTGTTTAATTCTGACACCTGTGGTCATACAGACATTTTCCATCAGTCCTCAAAGAATACCCTTTTGAATAGTTTATTGTATGTATAATACATTAGGTGTACATGAATGTATGAGGAAGAGAAATATTGAATAGGTTCAGGAAAGAATGTGGGGCCTAGAAACAGGAAGTTTTTGTAGTTAGGCCTGTTCATCGAAGCCCCTAAAAACATGAGAAAGGAAAAAGATGAAACATTTCTGGTGAGTGCCATTAAGTTTTACATGCACTCTAGATTCAAGTTTCTAGTACTCACCTGAAACCAGAAAACAAGGCAACTCTCTGGTGCTCATCAGGAACTTTCATGTGCGCACTAGAAATGTTTAAGTGTTCCCTTGTTTCATCAGGGGTTCTGTATGGTTTTAAGGCACACCACCACATCTCTCCATTTTCAATTTTGTTTTACGCTTCATCTTTTTTGTTGCCCTGAACAATAGGGGCAGTGCCATGAGAACCATTTATTTCTCCAGCGCTCTTGACACAATCCAGACGCTCCTGCTGAGAGACAAACAATGGCAGAGTGAAAATGCACCTGGCAAGGCAAGGCAAGGCAAGTTTATTTATATAGCGCATTTCATACGCAAAGTAGGCACTTCAATGTGCTTTACAAAGATAAAAATAAAAACATAGTGTATAAAATAAAGTAAGAAAACAAACAAATAAGATTAAAGGACAGAGTAAAAAGTTAAAAAGAATAAAAAGTTGATAAAGAACAGAAAATAAAAATTATTTTAGAGTAAGGATTTCCCCAAATTCACAAATCTGTAATAAATTAATCATTAAGAGAAAGCATCAGAAAAAAGTTTGGTCTTAAAGGAGAAGGCCGGTGTGACTTGGACCTGGACTGTACTGGAAGATGTTATCGAGTACAAACAACCAATGCTCACCTCCGTTCACCCCCAGCATTCCGCATTAAACCGTTTTTAGCCGAAGCTTTCATTAACCTTACACTGCTATCTACAGGGGCACAACTTTGCCTATGCAGATAAATCGCTATTTCCACACCTTTAACAAGGTTTAAAGTAACTCCACACTTCTTTGGTAGACTTCTGAGGGCAGGGCCGTTCCAAGGTATTTGGGGGCCCTAGGCAAAGCCCCCCCCCGACAAGGAAGTTTAGGGGGCCCTAACAACCAACCCCCCTTCCCCACACACACACCTTCAAGGACCTTGGGGGCTCTAACACCGCCACAACCACCATCAACACCGGCCAATGACCTTGGGCCCCCTAACACCACACACAACAACCCTACAACGTGCGGCCGTTACCCAATGGAAAATATATATACATCACACATGTAATGAATTCACTGCAACTATCTTTACTTAATTAAATGCGTTTTTACATTATTAAAACAAACTGTTTGTAGATGTAAACAAATATAGCAACTGTTACAAACTATATAACACTGAACACAAACTTCAATAAAAAAGTATACCAAAATTTAAGTTAAATTGAATATGAAAATAAAGCAATGCATGCATAGGGTGCAACAGAGCACTTACATTAGCACAGGCCCCACATTTGAATGTGAAATAAAGCCATTTGATAAGATCTAGTATAGGCTACTGAAAGAACGCACTATTAAAAGGTAGATAAAATAATTCAACTCCACTTCATCAGTGGCAGCAGAGACATCACTTTGAGGTATTTGTTTATCAAATTCTTTTACAAATCTTATGTTTATATTTTGTACACTAACTATGTAGTGCACATAGCAAATAAAAAGACTTTAAGCACAACTCCTCCTGTTCATATATGATGCTTTTTGTGACAGAGAACATTTGGCACATGATACTAACGTTACATGAGCATGGTACGGTTAGGCATCGGAGCCCGTGTCTGTCCCAATATTTATGAATGTAGTCAGTTTGTGCAAGTTGTCAGCCTGTTCGTGCATAAAAACATTTACAATCTTTAGCACTGTCTACAAGACAGCTACCGTTAACGTACAGTAGGCCTAATGCTATCTACCAATAGGTTTTCTAGCTAGTCAACCGCTACCCGCTAAGTATTCATGATTGTGTGTACGTTCTCACTGACTGGCGTCTTATTTTTCTTCTCTTCCTTTCTTTCCTTTCTCATCTGGATCCCTGAGGGGTAATTTCGCTTCATCATTAAACTTTTTGGTGACCGCTCAAACAATTCACCTGGCTGCTGCCATAGTTGTATTGCTGCTGCTGTCAAACTATAGGGGATGGGGCCCCCTTGAGGGGGATTTCGACAACAGTGTCATTGCACTTTTTGGTCATAGCATTTAGCAAATTTGTCGCAAGTTTGTTGTCGTTGCTTTCAATGCATAACCAGTCGTTCATCAGGGGGGCCCCTTTCAGATGGGGGCCCTAGGCAATTGCCTAGTTTGCCTACCCGGTTGCGACGGGCCTGTCTGAGGGCCCTGACATTTAAAACGAGACAATGAGAACTTTGAAAGTAAACAGGTACTAGCTGCATAGGCAAAGCTGTGCCCCTATAGCTAGCAGTGTAAGGTTAATGAAAGCTTCCGCTAGAAATGGTTTAATGCGGAATGCTGGGGTGAATGGAGGTGAGCATTGGATATATGTTTGTACTCGGTAACATCTTCCAGTACAGTCCAGGTCCAAGTCACACCGGACTTCTCCTTTAAGTTTGGTTTTGAAACTGGTAACAGTAGGGGCATTTTTTATGTCTTCAGGAAGTTGGTTCCAAATCTGAGCTGCATAGTAGCTGAAAGCTGCTTCGCCACACTTTGTTTTGACCATAGGTTTTACAAGCAAAATATTCTCTTGTGTCAGGACCAGAGACCTAGGTGGACAAGTAACTAGGTTCTATCCCATTTAGTGATTTAAACACAAGTAGTAATGCTTTGAAATCAATTCTGTAACTTACAGGAAGCCAGCTGCATTTTGGATCAATTGACGATGTTTAATAGTCTTTTTAGGAACGCCTTTGAAAAGACCATTACAGTAATCAACCGTACTGGAGATAAAGGCATGGATATGTTTTTCTAAATTTTTCTAAATTCATTTTTTGACATTAGATCTCTCAGTTTGGTCATGTTTCTTAAGTGATAAAAGGCTGATTTGGTGATAGCCTTCAGATAGATAGATACTTTATTGATTCCCAAGGGGAAATTCAAGGTCCCAGCAGCTTAAAAAATCACACACAACATATACTACAGTGTACACAGGATGATAAGATCCAGATCAACAAAACAACATGACTAGATCAACATTACTAAAAATAACAATAGAATACAAATACTATGGGTAGAGATGCGCATGAATGTACTGTGGTACGTGTGTGGGTCAAGGTAGTAGTGCAAATGAGTCCAGTAGTGCAACAGTGCTAGGTTAAAAGTCTATTGACCAGCAATAAATATGTGCATATGTAAAATGGACAATAAAAAATATAAGCATAGCAATTGAACAGTTCCAGTATAAGTATATGGACAATAAGATAAAAATAGCCTAATATTATAAAAATTACAGCATCAGTGCAAGGATTCATGTGACTGCTGAAGTTTAGATCACTGTCAATGATGAATGAAGATTTTTAACAGACTCCTTTGCTTTAAGCCCTTTAGTTTCAAGGACAGATGGAATTTTGAGCATTGACTCCTTCTTTCCAAAAATAATTACTTCAGTTTTGTCTGTGTTAAGCTGGAGGAAATTGTGTGACATCCAGGTGTTAATAGATGTACCTGGCAACCTGGAGTACAGACTAGCACACATAATGATCCCAGTTTGCTAGACAGAGGGATTCTACACCTGAGACGATTGTAAGCAGTTCTGGTGTTCTATAGGTAACTGTTGAATCCCCTGCACTGTCCACCTTGTACAACATGCCACATGCAGTTCTCTAATGACTGGGACAGGGGGAGAAGTATACAGGAGCCTTGTGGAGGACTTTTAAGTGATAGTATAAGACAAATTGCTGTTGATCACCACTAGAATTAATAGTAGTCTTAAAAATGTCTTAAATACACCCCATACTGTACCACAGTACACTCATGCACATCTCTACCCATAGTTTTTGCATTCTATTCTTATTTTTAGTAATGTTGATCTAGTCATGTTGTTTTGTTGATCTGCTTCTTATCATCCTGTGTACGCTGTAGTATATGTTGTGTGTGATTTTTCTAAGCTGCTGGGACCTTGAATTTCCCCTTGGGGATCAATAAAGTATATATCTATCTATCTATCTATCTATCTTAAATGAATTGATGTTGTCATTCATATTAATCACACCACTATTTGTCGTTATGGTTACAAAGAATCATCCGCTACTGAACTAAATATTTTACTCTAAAAGCTCTGAAAGCACCAAATTGCGATTTATATACATTTTGTGAAATATTAAATGTTGAATTATAGATACTAAATTACTCTGACCACACTGCCCTAATCTTCTGGCATTCTCCACACTCCCTCATATGTATTTTCCAAAGGGACACACACTTCTCCGGCCTCCTGGATATTATTTCCTACCTCATTTCTTTTTTTAATCATCATTTTTATAAATTATTTTATGCCTGAAACATACCCTAACTACATGTTATAGTTGTTGTCAAACACATAGTCAGAATAGTGTTTTTTTTTTTTTAAAAAAAAAGAAAATCCCATTTTAAAGAAGGAAACTTGGCATACAATTTGTATTGACTACAACTTTACATTTATGATGTTTTGGTTAGCCTGCAATATTTACTACAGTTAACCCTAAATGTAAGATTGTAGCCACATATAAAGCAAGCTCACCACACTGCAATGAGCTGTAGACAGAGTAAAAAGGTTACAGTACCTCACCATCTGTTGAACCTGGCAACATGGTACTGCACAGCCTATGAGAGGACTGGTACAGGATAAAGTTGGGATTCCTAGCATGACCTCAAGGATACTTGGAGACTTTGTCTGATTAATTAATTCCCCACTTTTGAGGCACAAAAGCCTGTTATAGTATTAAGTCACAGGACAGAGCCAGTATGTTTGTTCCACAAGGGTCAACAGCAGACTTAATACACACATATTCTGTTGTTATTTTGTATATATTTATGCACATATTTATTTATCAATGGATGTATTGTATTAGTTGTTTTTCATTTTAAGTAGTTAATAGATATAATAAAAATAGCAGTCAAAGCAAAACACCAGCAGAACACAACACAATTGTAGCTGTTGTTTATTTGCTCTAAAAGTACAGCAAACACCATCACATCTCTATTTGACAAAGATCAACATGTCTTCAGTGTAGATTATTACTTGTTTACTTTAAAATATTACAATATCCTCTAATATATAAAATACCCTGTTATTCTCTGTCGCAACAAGTCGAGTTCATCTTGGACATGAGATTCTTTGACCACTAGTGGGCACCTGTGAGGCATTATTAAATAAAAGCTAAGATGACATTTATCTAGCATGAGAGCTGAAAGATGATAAAAATGCTATTCTTTCCAAATTGAAGTGTTTACAATAGAAGATTAATAACCAAGGCAAATATAAAATAAATATACAGGCAAAATATACAAAACAAAACATCTCTTCTGATATAGAGTATAATGGCAGTGTGTACAACACAAATTGAAGTTGCAGTGCTGGGTTAAAATGCCCTTTTAAAGCCCCAAAATATAGATATATACTGCAGGTGCATGACTTAACAGTCCGTTCAGAGAAGGTACATGATAAAAGCTAGTTTTGAATATCTTTACATTGATTGAGCAATATGGGTTGGATACGCAGTGCAGATGGGTTTGCATGTGAAGTTCCATACAGATTTGAGGAAAATAAATAAATAAATATCATTATTAGTCAATGCAGTTAATGCTGACCATAAATAAATAAGACCTATGGAATATCATTATTGATTATACCCCAATCTCCAAGCAGCTGGACATTTTGTTGATAGTGACTTTTGACAAAACAACAGCAAATGAAAATTGCTTGACCCAAAGAGAAATTGAGAAACCTCTCTTTTGCATATCATATGTTCGGTTTACCTGAAGGTTTTGTTTGTTGAACAAGTGAGTGTCATTTTGAAGATGTTCTAATGTTTTTTTTTTATTATTCCAGCTGACAGGATTAATCATAAACCATAATTGTAGTGTAAAAAGTGTAAAGTACAAAATATCACTTCACTTTGTGATCTTTTTAAGAGGTTAGAGAAGGTAGGAAGGTACGACTCACTGAAGGCTAAGAGAACATGCAGCCATGCTAAGGATCTTATATAGTGATTTGGAACCAACTTCACCCCTGTGAGATGTGACGACCTGCCTTGGCAGTCGAGTTAATACCTGTTTTGGTATAAACGCTTAAATTACAAATAAATACAACCCATGAACAAGAGCTAGCTAATAAGTTATAAATGCTCTGCATGCTGGATGGTACAATGTCACTCAAAAAATATTCAGATCTCTGTGCTGTGTGAGTGAATCTTCGTTCATTTTGGATTTTTGGGCGATGGTGGCGCAGGTGGTAGAGATGCCGAGCCCCGCTCCACCTGACCCCATCGAAGTATCCTTGCGCAAGATACTCAACCCCGTCCGCTCCCGATGGCAGGATGGCACCTTGCATGAAAGCCTCTACCACTGGTGTATGAATGCATGTGTTTGAATGGGTGAATGTGAGGCATACATTGTAAAGCGCTTTAAATGCTCGTAGGAGTAGAAAAGCGCAATATAAATGCGTTTCAATTTACCATTTCACATCTACTTTTCTTGGCTATGGAAGCAAATGAAACTGATGATGTCAAAGTGTGTGTCTGCAAAAAGAGATATACAGTCTAAAAATACATACATCATTTGGTCACAAAGACATTTTTTGTTATTAATTTGATAAATGTATTTTAAAACTGCTAAACTCAGTGTGTCTGCAAAAAGAGATATACAGTCTAAAAATACATACATCATTTGTTCACAAAGACATTTTTTTCATTATTAATTTGATAAATGTATTTTTTAATTCAATACATAAGCCATTTGTGAACGTTCTCGCTGTCTTTTCAGCTAACCCTGCAGGCCCAACCTACCACATGTAAGTCTTTGAGGTGTCGATCTGTGAGTTCTGTGAATCAACCGAACCCTCTTTCTCTTTCTCAGTCTCGTTTTCCCACAGGTTGATGAGAGGTGGGTAGAGCTCATTCAACGGGATAGACGTGGCATGCTGCATGTACTTCTTCAGGGAGTGATGGCAGGATTTTTGCTTCATGCGTCGCCCCATGTAGAACACCAGCAAGGCCATGATGCAGATGGCAAACATGGACCCCATGACGGCTGCCAAGGCAACGTTGGTTTGCTGGGCAACCATCTCCACGGCAAAACTGGCCTCCTTAGTGGTGATGTTGATGCAGGAGTGCTGTGTCTGCAGCTCAGTGGCAGCCATGGTCAGACACACTCTGTACTGGGTGGAGGGCATCAGGTGAGTGAGGTTGTACTCCTGGACGTCGACAGGGACCTTGGTGGAGTAACTGATGTGAGGGTTGTCAATCTTCATGGTGGCGCTGACCCACTTAGGCTGGGTAAGGTCATGGCCCGGATGGGACGCGGGGGCTCTTAGCTTCCACTCCAGAACCACCGACTGGGCGTGAATGATCTTGGCCAGCACAACCAGTGCTCCTGTGGTGTTTGTGATGCCCAGACCACCAAAGGTGCGCCTACCACCGCCGCCATCGCTCCTTTCCACAAACACCAAGATGCTCCGTGTGTCCGCTCCTTCTGCGTTCCATGCCACACACGTGTAGAGACCAGCGTCCTCGGGCTCAACGTGAAGGATCTCCAGAGCACCCTGATCCTGGAGCCGGTGCTTCTTGGTGACGCTGCCATTAATCATTGGCGACGCAATGACCTCAGAGGTCACCTTGTCCCCTGTGGGGGTCACCCAATAGAACTGAGGGGCTGGGTCAGCGAAAGCCCAGCACTCCAGGGTCAAAGGTCGCCCAGCTGTCACATTGAGCTGCGGAGGAAATGTGTGGAGGGAGATCTGAGGAAGGCAGGTGTTGCTGACAATGTTCCAACCGTTTGTGACCACTTCCTGAAGCGAATGTCCAATCAGATGAGGAGGGTAGGCACACAGAGTGATTTGGGATTCTAGCAACTTGAGCGTAGATTGGTTGCCCAGGACAGGTCCCCAGTTAGATAGACAGTCACACCTGAGAGGGTTGCTGTGAAGGCTGACTTCATCCAGGTTGGGGAAAGAGCCTAAAATCTCATGGGGCAACAGGCTAATGTCATTGTTGTGGACCAGTAAAGTGCGAAGTCCATCCACATCTATGAAAGCCCCACGATCTATGTAGGACAGGTGTGGGTTGTTGTAGAGCTCCAGTTTAGCCATCTCAGGAAGGTTTGCAAAAGCTCCCTTCTCCACCGCAATCAGCTCCTCCATGTTGTTCAGGCTCAGCTCTTCCAAGTGGGGGAAGTCACGGAAGTCTCCTTCCTGCACACGCATGATGGGATTCTTGTTGAGGTCCAAGAACTTGAGATTTGGAAGAACACGCAAAGCCTCCTTGGGCACTGACGTCAACTTGTTATCGAAGAAGGAGAGACTCTCGAGGTATTCCAGCCCTCGGAACGCCCCCGCCGGCACTTCCCTGAGTCTCATGCCCGCCAGCACCAGACTGTGCAGCTTAGACAGAGGGTAGAAAGTCATGTCTTGTAATCCAAGAATTGGGTTTTCGCCAATCATCAGGATCTCTAGATTGGGAAGCGATTCAAACCACTGACTGTCAATGGCCACCAGCTTGTTGGAGTTAAGGTGAAGTCGCAGAAGGTTCACTAGGCCTGAGAAGGCCTTGGGGCCAATGGAGGATATCTGATTGTGATTCACATACAGTTCCTCTAAGTTCACCAGCTCCTTGAGGCTGTAATCTGGAAGCTCCTTGAGTTGGTTCTCCTCAAGGTACAGCGTGACAAGCTGCGTCAGTGGATTCAGGCCGATGTCTTGGATGCGGGTGAAGTGATTCTGGGAGAGGTCCAGCTCAGTGAGATTGACCAACCGCTGGAGCTCCTGCCTCACGGAGGAGATGTTGTTGCTTTGGAGCAGCAGTACTTGAGTGTCACCCAAAATATTCCACGGCACACTGCTCAGATGGAGCTCGTTGCAGTCCACCGTCTTCGCCTGGTGGTACACAGACTGCGGAGTGTACCAGGGACGGGTTTCACACACGCACTGGGATGGGCAGAAGGAGGCCACCAGGGAGCAATGACTCATCACAAGCAAGAGCCATGCGAAGAATGACGAGCAGGTTCCGGCTTTCTTCATGGTGAACTTCATTAAAAGAGTTTCAAGCAGTGGCTTAGTCTTCACAGATGGTAAGGTGACCTTTGATGGGAGGGTGTGAAAGCAGTGCTGTCATCCAGTCCTGTCAAAGACAAAAACAACAACAACAACAACAACAACAACATTATTCTTATTGTTGCAACAAACATTGTCAATACATGTTTGCTTGCTTTAATAACATTTAATAACCACAATCTTAACATTATTTTATTAGCAAATGTTCCTAAATCTTTTTTATCTTGTTCAGACAAAAATCAATCACATGAATATGCTTTGGATCAGGTCCTCTCAAATGCAAATGCTCCTGTCAACAGGAACATGAAAGAAAATTCACATCAAAGAGACTGAGTTCTGGTGATGTCTGTCTCTGCGCACCTAAAGAACTGCAAGATGTCTTAGCCATTCTACCTGATAGTCCCCCAAGGCCCTGTAAGTACAAAGGTGAGAAAAAACAACAAGACACCAGTTCTGTTTTTCAAAAAAAATAAAAAATAAATAAATAATAATAATAATAATAATAAAATAAGACCACTGTATACTGGTGTAACAGAAATACACCAGACAGTGAGTGAATCCTGCACAAGATATGTGTGAAGTAAGACTTGTTAATTCAAAGATATAAAAAACTCTTTCCCTTAGTCCCATGAAATGTGTCTGATGTGGTGTTTCTCACAGCTAAGGAGAAAATGTTAGCGTTAGCTTAGCTTGCTGTCTTCCAGCTATTGCCATTCTGAACTAATGAGCCAATGTTACTGGCAGGGTGTAAAAAAAGACAGCGGGAGGCTGGTAGCGCTTGAAAGGTGTTGCGGCCTGCGGATTTTTTTTTTTTCCCCGCCTAATGCTCATTACCAAAAAATAGGCACATAGGTCACGACTGTGAATTCATCACATTTTAAACACAGATTGAGTTTCATAGTTGCAATGGAGTGCTTGTGTGTATTTGTGTGTGTGTGTGTG
>JAGFZM010005368.1:0-13464 GCA_017657215.1 Limnothrissa miodon | reverse complement strand
GCATTTTAATCATTCTGATTTGCTGTTATGTAGCCTTACTCTCTCTCTCTCTCTCTCTCTCATGCACGCGCATACACATGCACACACACGCACACACACAAAACCCTTCAGAGAAATGTATTATAGACATTTACAAATTCACTGCACACTCAACATTGGTACAAGACGTTCTGAGGATTAATGTATTACAAGATGTTTAGAGGACATTTGGTCTGTCTATGACACACACACACACACACACACACACACACACACACACACACACACAGGCCTGCTGTGACTGCACAGTTAGGAGATTTGAGCACTCAAGCTGTGTACCTCAGCTTCGCTTCCCAAATGAAAGAATAATTTAATCACACACACACATACACACACACACTCCCTCAGAGCATATTCTGTCATCTTCCTTAGCAACAGTCCAAAAGAAGCTTATGTTCTCATTAGGACTATTTAACTTTATAACACACACTGAAGTGTGAGCTTAGTTTTTATGTTTTACCCAGAATTCCTCTTGTTGGCTCCTGGTATTGTTTCTACCACCACTGTTCTACACACACACACACGCACACACACACACACAAACATTTGGAGGACACAATGACTAAAAAAGGCAAGACTGTGTTAAAATGCCACAGGGTGCTAGAGTGTGTGTTAGTGTGTAGACCCATGGGTTTCATTATATAGACAGATGTGTGGGAGATTAATGTGAATATTAATCTGTGGAACATTATGGAACATTTGACTAACTCAAACTTTTTTTTCTTTCATTCTCTCTTTCCTTTTTAAGAAATGTAGACCATCCCTAAAGATGGTTCCATCTTCCCATCGACCCCGTGTCTGGATGGGTTTGGAGGATCGTGACCCATCACAAACCTCAACACCACCCACCACCAACAATATCAGCAACACACCACAAAACCACTAACAAAAGAACACTAACAACACCACTTCCAAAAAAGAATAACACCAATAACCACACCAACGATCACTTGAAGCAGCCAAATCTTAGTTTATTTTACTATTTATAGTAAGTGACTGGGAACTGTTAAACTGAATTTTCTTTTTTTTTGGGACAAATTGACTGAATTGATTGATTATGAATGTAAAATTAGTTCAACAGTTTTTCTGACTTCATATGCTTATACAATCCTTTGTTGTCATGCCATATTTATTACAGATGAATAATACTAATTACAAAAGACACACAATGTTTATCACAGGTGAATAATAATAACAACAGAAATTACATGTTTACAAAAGGTGAATAATACTTTTCAACAGCAGACAGATACTGGTATATGTCACACTTTTGTCAACAATATCAAATAAATACAGCTCCCTCTAACATTAGTCCAGGTGTTCTCTCAAATTATATTGATGTAAATGTAAGAACCCAGTCCTTAGACAATACTTAATTTCAGATGAGCATATATTCAACCACTGTTCTTTTATTCAAAGCCACAGGACAGGAGAGCATATGTGTATAAAGTTGAATCTAATCCAATCAAAGACTATTTTTGTTTGTGTTTTGATCTGAGGTTTAACTCAACAGTTGGTTTTAGCCAAAATAATTAAATATTAGCTCCTGACTGTGGTGTAACTGATGTATAGGACTACAGAGTCCATTACAGTTTGAATGATGGGGGGAACTAGAAGTGATAGGGGGAGTTGCTGTAAGGCAGGGGGACGGTTAAGACGGGAACACAGTAAATAAAGAGCACACTATACATACAGTCAGACTCTACGCAAGTGTCTTTTATCAAAACACAACACTGACATTAGCTCCAGACATTGCTGCTATGTCACCTTGTGTTTATGTTCAACATGGGAACTAAAACCGGTCCATAGACCCTCATTTATGTTAATTTGGTTTAGGTAAAGTTCATGATGAATCAGACTTAGCAGTTGTGTTAACTTACTAAACAGTGCCAGTTCAGAATTTTCAGAAGTGACATGGTGTTACGTTTTGCTTTATACACCATTCTTCTCACAGTTCATGTTCAGTTCACAGTTCAAGAAAACAACCTGGAGAAGTGGACATGTGTGTGTGTGTGTGTGTGTGTGTGAAAACATCAAAAAAGTACATTTTGGTGAGCATTGTTCCTCTATTTTTCCTCCAAGTGGATGGAAATCTGAATGTCTCAGAATAAATAATGTGTCGAATGAAGGAACAGGTTTCCAAACAGAAGGACTGATGAATTATGGAGATTCACACAAGTGGATGGAGTGTGTTGTTAAACTGTACACACACACATACACACAAGTGGCAAGAGAGTGCCTTTGAATCATATACACATAAATACACACAAGTGGGTAGAGTGTGTCATTGAACCATGAACACCCAAAAAGTGAAAAGAGTGTGTTGCTGAACCATGCACACGCACACAAGCAAAAAGAGTGTCATGGAACCACATACACACACAGGTGAAATGAGTGTGTTGTTAAACCATACACACACACACACACACACTGAAACAGTGTGTTGTTAAACTGTGCATACACACACACACACACACACACACACACACACACAGAAATACACACAAGTGTGAAGAGTATGTGATTTGTGATTTAAACACAAACTTCAAAACACAAACACAAAATCCAAGCAGTTGAGAGAACAGTACAAAAGCTAAGGCCAATTCTTTTATTCTTTATGAATCAACTCCTTTCTCCACTCTGCCCATTTATCCAACATCCCTCATCCTTGTGCTGCCTTCCCAGCACACCTCTGAATAGAGGAGGACACAGGCTGACACACTGGTCACTGGCAATAACAGATACAAAACACATGAAAATCAGCTTAGAATTAAGCAAATCTATATATTTCCCATAAAAGCCCAACACTGGAGCTGGATTTGACCTTTCCAGTGTGGTGGCTCTATTGGCTCTGTGCACAAGCCCTGTGACATACTTCCGTTTTCCCTAGTGATCGGCAGATCAGTTTCCGGTTTATTCCTGCCTAGTCAGCATCGCTAACTATTCAAGATGTTTACAGAACCTGCCAAAAATATCCATAAACGATGTTCATGACTCCCCTGCTCTCAAGAGCAAACGAGAAAAAGGCTTTCGTCTTCATATATCCAGTTACTTGCACCAGTACGAGGGTAAGTAGACTATTATCCCGCCTGCTAACGTTAACGTTGGTGACGTGCAATGTTTAAGTTTTGCATCTGTTTCATATACCTTAATTGTTATTATAACTGTGTTACCTTTATGTCTCTCTCAGTGTCAGACAAAGATGAGGTCACAAGTGAAGTTGTTGTCAGGGCACTGTGTTACAGGTCCATGAAGAAAGCTGAGAAACCTCACAGATTGAGTGTATGGTAACGCCAGAATAGATAAGATAGAAGCGGTTGCTTGAGAAACCCAGTGTTCCTGATGTTCTTGGGGACACCAACGATACCTCAAAACGCTTGAGGTCACATTAAATGTCAATTCAAATCAATTTTATTTATATAGCGCATTTTTACAAAAGGCATGTCACAAAGCGCTTAACACAAGAGGCCCAATGAGCAACAGGGGCAAGGAAAAACTCCCTAGCAGCGTTTTTTGTTTTTACTTGTTATGGTAGAGGAAGAAACCTTGGGCAGTTCCGACAGCTCAAGGGGCTAACCCAACTGCCTAGGGCAGGTTTTCAGTCTCTCAGATGGCGGGTAGTCCACTATTATTCCATTAGATACACATTACAAGAAAATTTTGGTAAATAAAGTTATATAGGAGTCCCATTAGAATCCCAGGATATAGTCCCATGTCAGTAGGCGCAGTCAAGCCAGGGGCCAGCTAGAGGCTGTATCGATCAAGTCAGGGTCATCTGTGAAGCTGAAGGCAGACCGCCCAGGAAGCCAGAGATGCAGGATCAGGCAGTGGAAGGTAGGGGTGACCCTCAGCACGGAGGCAGTGGCATGGACAGTGGAGTGGGTTGAAGACCATTCAGGAGTGCCGCCGGATCACATTGGAAGAAGGTCCCAGGAGAACCCAGGAGGTGCAGGCACAGGCAGTGGAAGGCAGCGATGACTCACGGCAGGGTGGTAATGGCATGGAAAATCAGAGAGGAGATGAGTTAGAACAGTCTCCATCAGATTTCAGAGAATGTGAGTTATATTGCATGTGAAACCATATACAGATGTTGGCTAAGTGAAGAGAGAGAAGTAAGTGGAGAAGAAAAGAGAGGAGGAGAAAGAATAGTGAAAACTGTACGGGTTAACAGATGGGTGGATTGTGGCGGCATTAAACTATAGCAGCATAATAAGGTATGATGTATAACAAGCCAACACCACCAAAGGAAATGGTCAGTGGCCACCAAGCCCTGGACGGGAGCTTACAGCAGAGGCAGTCCTTTCCAATAATACCCTGAGGAGGTGTGGCTTACCATACACCATCCCTAACTAAAGGGGTCAGTAAATAGAAAGGTTTTGAGTCTAGACTTAAAGGTGTTGAGAGTGTCCGCTTGACGAATGTTAGAAGGGAGTTTGTTCCACAGGACAGGCGCACGATGGCAGAATGCTCTTCCTCCCATTGTTGATTTTGATATTCTAGGAATTACTAGGAGACCAGCATTCTGTGACCTCAGGGGTCTAGAAGGGTGGTAGGGAACAAGTAAGTCTTTAATATATGCTGGAGCAAAGCCATTAAGGGCTTTATATGTTAGGAGAAGTATTTTAAAATCAATTCGGCTTTTAACAGGAAGCCAATGTAAGGAAGCAAGGACAGGTGTGATATGTTCATATTTTTTTGTCCTAGTGAGTGCTCGTGCTGCAGCATTTTGTATTAGTTGAAGGTTTTTGATGCAGCTAGTACCACATCCAGAGAACAGTGCATTACAATAGTCAAGTCTGGAGGTAACAAATGCATGTATTAGTTTTTCTGCATCCTCAAAAGAAAGGAATTTTCTGACCTTAGCAACTTAGATGTTGCGTAAATGAAAGAATGAGGTTTTGGAGATATGCTTTACATGACTATTTAAAGGGGACACCGGACATGGCCTACAAATTTGAGTGTGCTACCAGGGAACAAGGTTCATGCAGTGGCCTAGACTGACTGCTTCAAGGTTCAGGGAGATCTGTCAGGTAAGAGAGAGTGCTGAAGACAGTCTGGCAAACAGAATACTGCTGGGAACCCACCAGACTGCAGCGATGAAGAGGGGTCTTGAAGTGGAGGGAGATGCCATTTGGGAGTATTGCCAGATGAAGAGGGTCAACCACTACCCCTGTGGTTTTGTAATCCACCCTGATGCCCCTTGGTTGGGGGCATCTCCCAATGGTATAGTTTTTGATCCTTCAGAGCTTTGCATCCTTTCTTGGAAGAAACTATTTAGTGGGGCTTGCTGCTACAAGTGCCTGCTACAAACTTTTGTGTGCTGGGTTACTGTAAAGCCCGTCCTTCGCACTTGATGCATCCACTTATGTCAAAGACTTGCGTTTTTTGGAAAGCAGTGAAAACTAATCGTACTGTAACGGCTGTAACGGCATGAGGCCTAACAGTGGCACACAGCAGTGTTCCTTCGAGCCATTAATAATCTTAAGAAATTTGACACCGCTGCGAGAATTAACTTTTCTAGTTTTAATGGCACTCATATTTGGACAGGGACTAATTAGGAGCCAGACCGGAAGCATCCATGCCAAATTTGGAACAAAGCAGAAGTTCTTTCTTCCGCTTATGCACATAGCCAATTGACATACATTCCAAAGTCAGTTGTAGTCTATTAGTGCGTTCACGGGCATGTCGGATGTCGGAGGATTCTACAGAACTCAAATGTTACGGTAGGCGACGTCACGTCTCATTGAACGTTTCATCTCGGACCTCCCACCTTGAAGTCTGAACTTTGGGAGAGCTCCTAGAAGAACGTTACTGCATTATTGCATCATTCGGCGATGACCGTTGTGTTGTGTGTAGCTGAGGTAGCCTACCTAGCTGCTATATGCTTTATCAACATTATGTAAATGAAACCTAGAGAAAAAGTAAAGCTTTAGAGATAACAATATAAGTAGCAGCTAGTATAGACCTCGTCGTATCTCTTTGTACTTACTGTTCAAGGATGTGTGCTGCCAAGTGTTGTAAGACAAGCCTCATGTAATTGTATTACAGCTAAAATTGCTGATATCAAGGGGGCAGACATGTTTTTTATTTGTTGTTGTCAAATGAACGCTGTTTCATAGGAAGTCGGGACATTCTAAACGGTTATAAAAAGTAAACAAATCCTCCGACATCCTACATGCCCGTGAATGCACCATATGTCAAACATGATGGAACTTCCTGGCCCCTGAAAGACTCCTGATGCATTATTGTGTTCTGAGGATATTCCATGAGTAACCATGGCAACAGGAAACTTGTAGTCCTTCTTCAAACTCTCCCCTCATCCTAACTCTCCTGCTCCTCTTCTCTCACTCACTTACAGTACACACACACACACACACACACACAGGGATCCACCCACACACACACACCTGACATCCACCTGTTTACAGTAACACTGAGAGATGAATTCAGCATTTAGTTTTACTGTAGCATCAGAACAATGAGATTGGTTTGATCAAAGAGAATGTTCTTAATTACCCTTTAGCCCTAATTAGCATCTATTTAAGTGGATCACCCTCTCTGTCACACACACACACACACATGCACAGATACACATGCACACACTCCCTATTTTATGTTGATTTTGGTGTATGAATAAATTCTTGTCCAAAAGCTAACCTTCACAATTCGTGACAATTATACAAAAATAATGTCTCAGCACTTCACAGCAGAGAGCACCCAGGAGCAACTAGGGCTAGGAAAACTTCCTTATTTTATATGTGTTGTCAAGGAAGAAACCCACGACACACTCTAACCCAACTGCCTAGGGTCATGCAAGTGCTAATGGGAGGGCCCATTTAGTGTCATAGAGTTGCAGGGTCAACTGGGGTCAATCTGGGATGGAAGCCAATTGGGGTCAATCTTGTCAGGAGCCACCTGTGAGGTTGAATGATGTAATGTTTAGCTAATAGCTAACAGTTATTTGCCTCAACCATTACATGGCAAAAAGGACAAAAAAAAATGTTTTTTGATGAAAGCTGTGAAAAGGATGACAGCCGACAAGAACCTCATCAGTTCTGGGATGCTTTGTTCATTTTGACCTGCAGTTTGAGTGCTACTAATGTGTCTATCCAAATAAGCTGCAATTATTTTGAGATTTCACAACTGTTTCCCTAGTGAAAATTGAAAATGAAAGTCCAGTTGTCTATAACTGAAGACTTTGTCTACCATGACCGGGATGAATTAGAATGTTCACAGACATCCAGAGCTACTGTTTCCCAGCTGGAGTCAAACTCATGCATGGACTAAGGCCCAGTAAAATTGGCTAACAGATAGCATAGAATGTTGTAACTGATGCTAGCTAGCTTAGCTGTGCAAATAGCATAGAACTTTGTAATTGATGCCAGGTAGCTTAGCTGCATGTGTGTGTGTGTGTGTGTGTGTGTGTGAGAGAGAGAGAGAGAGAGAGAGAAATTGGTATTCCAGGGTTTTAGCTGACACCCTAGTTCACTGCACCTTTGGTCCGTTGTGTCGCAGGTTTGAGCCCAGGCGCGCGCACACATACACACACAAATACAAAGACTGATAAAAATGCTTGTGTGTGTGTGTGTGTGTGTGTTTGTCTCTGCATTTGCAGAGAGGTCAGAGTAAAGTGTTCTCTAGAAACGTGTGTGTTGTCGTTTGTGGCCGCCTGTTATTCTTTTGATGTGTCATTTGTAAACAAAGTCACCCATGTCCTATTGGATGCCTCAATTGCAATGTGAAGAGTGCACCATTGAATACTGGCTTTGACCTCAGTCCCCACTCTCTCTCTCTCTCTCTCTCTCTCTCTCTCTCACACACACACACACACAGCCAAGCCCTTAGAATGTTCTCAGAGAAAATAGCAATCTCATGTAAATTGATTAGCTGTGTGAAGTGTGGCAGTGAGCATGGCTCAAATGAAGTGTTTTCAATAAAAGTGTCTTTGTGTGTATGCATGTGTGTGTGTTAATTTTAAGTACCAGATACAATTTACACAATATGCATCATGAAAAGTGAGTGTCACTCCAGAAATAAATGGTTGGTCGTGTCACCTACCCACTTCAAATAGTTGCCAGTTTTCACCCAGTCGGCGTTGTAAACTGTGTACCTCTTTTTCTTTGCCGCTGGCCCTGACCTTGTTGACTGTGCATCCTCCTCATCCGTCTCGCCCCCAACAAACAAACCAAGTTGAACGGAAATTTATTTTTAACTAGGCAGTCTCCAATCTAACTAACCTGCATTCCTTCACTCTCTTGAAAATTCTGCTCATGGCAGTTGCTAGGTGATGCTGATGTGTTAATGTAAACTTTCGTTTCCACAGGTTTGCATTAACCAATATCATAAGCACATGCCTGCCTCTGACAGCTGGATCAAGATACCGTAAGAAAAATAGTAGTCTAGGATTGCATGTGCAGAACGTAGATTTTATTAAAAGTGAAACCAGGGAATAGGCCTATACTTTTGACTAAAATTTAAGTGCCTTTGCACAAAAAACATTTGGTGTCTCGGGAAAGATTATCAATTTTCCGGAACAGACATTAAAAAAAGAGAACAATCCCGGGAAAACCAGAACGTGTGGAAACACTTTTAATTAGGGATGAACCGAACCCTGATTTTTAAGGTTCTGCCGAATACCGAATCCACTGCTTAAGATTTGGCCGAATCCGAAACCAAATACCGAATCCTATGCCTACATTACAATGCAGTGAAAAGCATTGCAACATTGAATCTCCCTCTTTCACCTTAAAATACTGCCACACAACACTCTTTCGGCTTATTGCTTCCATGTTTGATTTCAACTGCAAACACAATGGACGCTATCTTCTCCTAAACATTGATGACATGGGATTTGGTTGGGTTAGTGCTCTAGGGTTCGGCCGAAAACGGACCTCTTTAAAAAGGCCAATATTCGGCCGAATCTGAGGCTACGTTTACACATAACTGGGTATTTTGATAAACGAATATTTTCTTCCCTCCGTTTTCCAAAATAATTGCGTGCATACACCATCGTTTTCAAAAAAGTTTCCGTTTACATTAAGCTGCATAAATATGCTGTCGAGAGCCGTCATACCTACATTAAGCCTATGGATTGCAGTGTAGGAAGAAGGAGAAAGCCATACAAGCCAATCAGAAGCCTGACGCCATTCCTCTGGGACAACCACCTAATTTTCAAAGTTCTCCCACCAGACAGCAGTCCTCCCAGGTCGGACCCAAAAACTACGTTTTATCTGTTTTTCGCAGTTTACACACAAACGTGAATACGGAGTTTTCCAAAATCTCCACTTTTGCCGGAGTTTTCAGAAAGAATCGTTTTCAGAGGTGACATCTCCGTTTGTGTGTAAATGAAAGGCGCAAACGAAGGGGAAAGTGTCCGTTTTTAAGAGAAAACGTATATGTGTAAACGGGGTCTGAAACCGAACCTTGGATTCGGTGCATCCGTATTGCTATGAATGAATGTCCTTTATTGTCATTGTGACAGGTACAATGAAATTGAGAGATGTCTCTGATCAGTGCATCATCACATAAAATAATAGAATATAATAAATACTTAAGTGCTATACAGTAAATACACCCAAGCCACATAGAGACAATCAACATACGTCCAGTTGATATTACAATCAAACAATCAATCAATCATGTAAGTGCATTCAACAAGACATGTCTCATAGCGTTTTAACAGCTAAGCATTTTTGCTAACAAGCATCAATTAATTAATTTAAAAATATAGATATATATATACATTTGGTATCTCTATCTATCTATATGTAAATATATGTATGTATGAATAAATATGCTTGTGTGTGTGTGTGTGTGTGTGTGTGTGCGTGTGTGTGTATTTCCGTGTACTGTAGGTCATGTAGCCTGCAATCTTTCTGAAAAGCTTGAGCGATTCTTCTGAAAGTCAACCACCGCTTAGACCGTAGGGGTGGGCGATATAGTCTAAAATTTATATTGCGATATATTTTGAACCATAGACGGTAGATGATATATATCACGGTATACTTTGGTATGTAACTTACAGCATAACAGTTTCTTAATGGTTACCATAGCATAAAGTCAATATGTACAACAGTTGTTTAGTCATCGTTCGGAGGTTATATTGGACTCTCAAATTCACACAGAAGTAAACTGGTAAGCTGCATTTGTGTCAGGCAGTAGCTGTTCAATTTATAGGCTCTTACAGTTTCGTTGTAAGAATGAAAAGGTACTATCAATAAGGTGAAGCTAAAGGTCAACATTTTTTCACATGGTTGTGGAAACGCAATGAGCCTATCACGGTATGCCGATATGACCCAAAATCTCTATCATTGGCAAAATTCATATTGCATACGGTATATATCGTCTATATTGCCCACCCCTATTAGACCGTCTAGAAAAATCATTTACCCATGACAGCATCCCCCCTTACACATATACACACATACAAACACACATCACCAAAATCTTCTCACGACATCCAGCCAGGGCTTTTAATAACTGCAGTGGAGGTGTAAATGGTTGTTCTACTCCTTTGGAATTGGATTAATAAGTGTGTGTGTGTATTTATGTTTTCATTAGGCATCATTAAAACAACAAAGCTATGGGTTATGTGTGTGTGTGTCTGTTTTCAATCAGCAACATGAAACGACGGGGCTAAGGGCTATGGGTTGTATGTGTATCAGACACGTGCAGAGGGGGGAGCGGGGGGAAAGGTGGGGTGGTGCTTGAGCACCTGCCCCTTGATGCCCAAAGTGCCCTTTTGTCAATGTTTTTTTTTTTTTTTTTTTGTAAATATGTGTGTGAGAGGCTGTCTGTGGCCGTTCCAAAAAAAAAAAAGATAATTTCGGTACCCTCGCTAGAGTCGCTACCCTCAATCACGTGATCCGTGCAAACGTGCCCTGGTCTGACCTGCACGGAAGCTTGGCGCTGCAGCCCTGAAGACTTGAAGGAGTACGCCAAAAAGCGACCGCCAAGAACCGGTGAGTAGGTTCTGCAGCGGTATTCATGGTGCGCTGTGCACATTGTTTGTATTCTTGTAAGATGACAGACAGTGCCGTGAGACTGTGTGAGCTTTGCGAGCACGCATGTGCGTGTCTGATGCCCAGACTGGGTGGATAGGACTTGTGGCATTGGGCTGCTTTTGCTAACATTCGGGCCCGTGCCTTCTATGGGCAGGTGAGGCAGTAAAGTAAATTAACACTAACTTTACCTGCAAATCCGTGCTCCAAAAAGTTAGGTCTGGTTACTGTTGTAATGTCCGTTCATCCGATATTTTACAGTTTATGTACAGTAGTAGGTTACAGTGTGTAGGAGGTTTATTTTGAAGCGCGGTTTGTTTTTTTGAAGTTATAGAAATAAAGCCATGGCCATCACAATACTTTAAAATACAGGCTTTAGGCATAGCGAGAAAAAAATATTTAAGCATTTAAGCAAAACATTTTAGCATGTGTTTTTGTTCTTCATCTGATTGATGAAATAAACCGGACTTCATAGAATGTGTTGTATAGAATAGTGTTTGAGCCAATACCAACTCCATTATTAGTTAAACTGCACATAGACCAATTGATCAGTGTTACTGCTGACACTTGTGAGCACATAAAAAATACCTTCTTAATGCTTATTCACAATTAGATTAATTAGTTGATTAAGTAGTATGTTTTAATGTATCTTAAAAAAAAGTATTTCCAGTATCAGTTGTCTTAGCATCTTGTCATGATCACAAAATTGTTTAATCAGCTATCTCTCTCATGCTCTTTTTAGTTGCTACACTCTCAGATCAGTGCCACATATCAGCAACAGTAGCCTCCCCTCCATCCTCCTCAACAAAAGCTTTTCAATGTACCCCATCAGGTAAAACAGACTACACTTGCTTGGCACCGCAAAGATGTCAGGTGTGGACAATGCCTATGTACAACAGTTAACGCTAAAAGTTGTAATGTAGCACTATAACTAGGACTACCTCTACTTTCACTACTCCACCACTATTGCCCCCACCATCTTGTGCCTGTACACCAGTATTGACTGTACACCAGGGCATTAACCTGTGCAATAGTTATTTCGACCTATTTAAATTCTTTACTGTATTTGTTTATTGACTATACACTGTATTTATTTATGCAACCACCTGCAACAAACAATATTATTTAGCCTTCACTCCAAATCTTCATAGCCTACTTGTATAAAATGCACATGCAGCCTATAGTTGTTGTTTTTTCCGTGTTTGTCTTGTGTTACTGTACTGTCTGTCTTAATTGTTTTTGCTGCTGTAACAAGTGAATTTCCCTGATGTGGGATAAATAAAGTTTATCTTATATTATCTTGACATGGTATGTTGTGATTCCATGTTGCATTCTTTATGAATATGGGTTGCGACAGTTCAGACTGTTATATTGTAAGGTATGTTGCTGTATGGTATTTCAAATTCTTGTTCCATGTGCCCTTTTTTATCTTTGAACACCTGCCCCTCCAAAGGTCTCTGCACGGCCCTGATGTGTATATGTGTGTGTTTTGATTTGGCACCATTAAACAATAGGGGCTCTGGGTTGTGTGTGTGTGTGTGTGTGTGTGTGTGTGTGTGTGCGCGCGCGCAATGTGCAAGATGCCACACTAGGTCCTGCAACACACTCATCGTAACTGCCATCCTTAGTGTTGAAAGTACTATTACAAATGTGTGTTTTGATTCAGCAACATAAAACAACAGGGTTATGGATTTGAGTGTGTGTGTACGTGAGTTTTGAAGTTGCACCAGAAACAATGTGGCTATGGGTTGTGTGAGCATGTGTGTGTGTGTGTTTTTGAACAGGGTTTTGGGTTATGTGTCTGTGTGTGTGCCATTCAGCAACTGTTTGTTTGTGTCGATGTGCAGATAAGCAAGTAGGGATGGCTCCACACTACACACCCAGGGCTTGAGGATGCCAAGGGCATTGACTCTATGCGTGGAATCCCACACCCGTGTCCAGTGCACAATGTGGCTGTTTTTAACACACATTGCTATGATTCACAAAATATGTCTAGACATTCAAAATGTATGTGTCCAGGCCACAGATAGGCCACATTCCATGCCTGCAGTATGGCATTTACCTGACTTAACATTGTATTGACTTTGTTACTGTTGTTGTTAACCACTGTTGACTAGCTTGCATCGATGATTGGATTTCAGGTTGGTTAAATTGTGTTTATCCCTCAGATGGTATTTTAAAATTGTGTGTAAATAAATCCATAGCTCTGTTGTTCTAGGTCACAAAACACTGTCGGTAAGGTGAAGGACGCAGCAAAAAAATAAAAATACACAGAGCGATGCTTGAGCGGCATCTAAGGTTAACCAAAACAGTCCTGTGTCCAGTGTGTGAGAATGATTGTGTCAAAATCTTTAGATAACATTTGAACACATTACACATTATTGCATGTGTTAACATGTTAGAATAGCAAAGACTTGTACATTCA
>JAGFZM010005367.1:0-13022 GCA_017657215.1 Limnothrissa miodon | reverse complement strand
GCATTTTAATCATTCTGATTTGCTGTTATGTAGCCTTACTCTCTCTCGCTCTCTCTCTCATGCACGCGCATACACACGCACACACACAAAACCCTTCAGAGAAATGTATTATAGACATTTACAAATTCACTGCACACTCAACATTGGTACAAGACGTTCTGAGGATTAATGTATTACAAGATGTTTAGAGGACATTTGGTCTGTCTATGACACACACACACACACACACACACACACACACACACACACACACACAGGCCTGCTGTGACTGCACAGTTAGGAGATTTGAGCACTCAAGCTGTGTACCTCAGCTTCGCTTCCCAAATGAAAGAATAATTTAATCACACACACACATACACACACACACACTCCCTCAGAGCATATTCTGTCATCTTCCTTAGCAACAGTCCAAAAGAAGCTTATGTTCTCATTAGGACTATTTAACTTTATAACACACACTGAAGTGTGAGCTTAGTTTTTATGTTTTACCCAGAATTCCTCTTGTTGGCTCCTGGTATTGTTTCTACCACCACTGTTCTACACACACACACACGCACACACACACACACAAACATTTGGAGGACACAATGACTAAAAAAGGCAAGACTGTGTTAAAATGCCACAGGGTGCTAGAGTGTGTGTTAGTGTGTAGACCCATGGGTTTCATTATATAGACAGATGTGTGGGAGATTAATGTGAATATTAATCTGTGGAACATTATGGAACATTTGACTAACTCAAACTTTTTTTTCTTTCATTCTCTCTTTCCTTTTTAAGAAATGTAGACCATCCCTAAAGATGGTTCCATCTTCCCATCGACCCCGTGTCTGGATGGGTTTGGAGGATCGTGACCCATCACAAACCTCAACACCACCCACCACCAACAATATCAGCAACACACCACAAAACCACTAACAAAAGAACACTAACAACACCACTTCCAAAAAAGAATAACACCAATAACCACACCAACGATCACTTGAAGCAGCCAAATCTTAGTTTATTTTACTATTTATAGTAAGTGACTGGGAACTGTTAAACTGAATTTTCTTTTTTTTTGGGACAAATTGACTGAATTGATTGATTATGAATGTAAAATTAGTTCAACAGTTTTTCTGACTTCATATGCTTATACAATCCTTTGTTGTCATGCCATATTTATTACAGATGAATAATACTAATTACAAAAGACACACAATGTTTATCACAGGTGAATAATAATAACAACAGAAATTACATGTTTACAAAAGGTGAATAATACTTTTCAACAGCAGACAGATACTGGTATATGTCACACTTTTGTCAACAATATCAAATAAATACAGCTCCCTCTAACATTAGTCCAGGTGTTCTCTCAAATTATATTGATGTAAATGTAAGAACCCAGTCCTTAGACAATACTTAATTTCAGATGAGCATATATTCAACCACTGTTCTTTTATTCAAAGCCACAGGACAGGAGAGCATATGTGTATAAAGTTGAATCTAATCCAATCAAAGACTATTTTTGTTTGTGTTTTGATCTGAGGTTTAACTCAACAGTTGGTTTTAGCCAAAATAATTAAATATTAGCTCCTGACTGTGGTGTAACTGATGTATAGGACTACAGAGTCCATTACAGTTTGAATGATGGGGGGAACTAGAAGTGATAGGGGGAGTTGCTGTAAGGCAGGGGGACGGTTAAGAGGGGAACACAGTAAATAAAGAGCACACTATACATACAGTCAGACTCTACGCAAGTGTCTTTTATCAAAACACAACACTGACATTAGCTCCAGACATTGCTGCTATGTCACCTTGTGTTTATGTTCAACATGGGAACTAAAACCGGTCCATAGACCCTCACTTATGTTAATTTGGTTCAAGGTAAAGTTCATGATGAATCAGACTTAGCAGTTGTGTTAACTTACTAAACAGTGCCAGTTCAGAATTTTCAGAAGTGACATGGTGTTACGTTTTGCTTTATACACCATTCTTCTCACAGTTCATGTTCAGTTCACAGTTCAAGAAAACAACCTGGAGAAGTGGACATGTGTGTGTGTGTGTGTGTGTGTGTGAAAACAACAAAAAAGTACATTTTGGTGAGCATTGTTCCTCTATTTTTCCTCCAAGTGGATGGAAATCTGAATGTCTCAGAATAAATAATGTGTCGAATGAAGGAACAGGTTTCCAAACAGAAGGACTGATGAATTATGGAGATTCACACAAGTGGATGGAGTGTGTTGTTAAACTGTACACACACACACACATACACACAAGTGGCAAGAGAGTGCCTTTGAATCATATACACATAAATACACACAAGTGGGTAGAGTGTGTCATTGAACCATGAACACCCAAAAAGTGAAAAGAGTGTGTTGCTGAACCATGCACACGCACACAAGCAAAAAGAGTGTCATGGAACCACATACACACACAGGTGAAATGAGTGTGTTGTTAAACCATACACACACACACACACACAGAAACAGTGTGTTGTTAAACTGTGCATACACACACACACACACACACACACACACACACACAGAAATACACACAAGTGTGAAGAGTATGTGATTTGTGATTTAAACACAAACTTCAAAACACAAACACAAAATCCAAGCAGTTGAGAGAACAGTACAAAAGCTAAGGCCAATTCTTTTATTCTTTATGAATCAACTCCTTTCTCCACTCTGCCCATTTATCCAACATCCCTCATCCTTGTGCTGCCTTCCCAGCACACCTCTGAATAGAGGAGGACACAGGCTGACACACTGGTCACTGGCAATAACAGATACAAAACACATGAAAATCAGCTTAGAATTAAGCAAATCTATATATTTCCCATAAAAGCCCAACACTGGAGCTGGATTTGACCTTTCCAGTGTGGTGGCTCTATTGGCTCTGTGCACAAGCCCTGTGACATACTTCCGTTTTCCCTAGTGATCGGCAGATCAGTTTCCGGTTTATTCCTGCCTAGTCAGCATCGCTAACTATTCAAGATGTTTACAGAACCTGCCAAAAATATCCATAAACGATGTTCATGACTCCCCTGCTCTCAAGAGCAAACGAGAAAAAGGCTTTCGTCTTCATATATCCAGTTACTTGCACCAGTACGAGGGTAAGTAGACTATTATCCCGCCTGCTAACATTAACGTTGGTGACGTGCAATGTTTAAGTTTTGCGTCTGTTTCATATACCTTAATTGTTATTATAACTGTGTTACCTTTATGTCTCTCTCAGTGTCAGACAAAGATGAGGTCACAAGTGAAGTTGTTGTCAGGGCACTGTGTTACAGGTCCATGAAGAAAGCTGAGAAACCTCACAGATTGAGTGTATGGTAACGCCAGAATAGATAAGATAGAAGCGGTTGCTTGAGAAACCCAGTGTTCCTGATGTTCTTGGGGACACCAACGATACCTCAAAACGCTTGAGGTCACATTAAATGTCAATTCAAATCAATTTTATTTATATAGCGCATTTTTACAAAAGGCATGTCACAAAGCGCTTAACACAAGAGGCCCAATGAGCAACAGGGGCAAGGAAAAACTCCCTAGCAGCGTTTTTTGTTTTTACTTGTTATGGTAGAGGAAGAAACCTTGGGCAGTTCCGACAGCTCAAGGGGCTAACCCAACTGCCTAGGGCAGGTTTTCAGTCTCTCAGATGGCGGGTAGTCCACTATTATTCCATTAGATACACATTACAAGAAAATTTTGGTAAATAAAGTTATATAGGAGTCCCATTAGAATCCCAGGATATAGTCCCATGTCAGTAGGCGCAGTCAAGCCAGGGGCCAGCTAGAGGCTGTATCGATCAAGTCAGGGTCATCTGTGAAGCTGAAGGCAGACCGCCCAGGAAGCCAGAGATGCAGGATCAGGCAGTGGAAGGTAGGGGTGACCCTCAGCACGGAGGCAGTGGCATGGACAGTGGAGTGGGTTGAAGACCATTCAGGAGTGCCGCCGGATCACATTGGAAGAAGGTCCCAGGAGAACCCAGGAGGTGCAGGCACAGGCAGTGGAAGGCAGCGATGACTCACGGCAGGGTGGTAATGGCATGGAAAATCAGAGAGGAGATGAGTTAGAACAGTCTCCATCAGATTTCAGAGAATGTGAGTTATATTGCATGTGAAACCATATACAGATGTTGGCTAAGTGAAGAGAGAGAAGTAAGTGGAGAAGAAAAGAGAGGAGGAGAAAGAATAGTGAAAACTGTACGGGTTAACAGATGGGTGGATTGTGGCGGCATTAAACTATAGCAGCATAATAAGGTATGATGTATAACAAGCCAACACCACCAAAGGAAATGGTCAGTGGCCACCAAGCCCTGGACGGGAGCTTACAGCAGAGGCAGTCCTTTCCAATAATACCCTGAGGAGGTGTGGCTTACCATACACCATCCCTAACTAAAGGGGTCAGTAAATAGAAAGGTTTTGAGTCTAGACTTAAAGGTGTTGAGAGTGTCCGCTTGACGAATGTTAGAAGGGAGTTTGTTCCACAGGACAGGCGCACGATGGCAGAATGCTCTTCCTCCCATTGTTGATTTTGATATTCTAGGAATTACTAGGAGACCAGCATTCTGTGACCTCAGGGGTCTAGAAGGGTGGTAGGGAACAAGTAAGTCTTTAATATATGCTGGAGCAAAGCCATTAAGGGCTTTATATGTTAGGAGAAGTATTTTAAAATCAATTCGGCTTTTAACAGGAAGCCAATGTAAGGAAGCAAGGACAGGTGTGATATGTTCATATTTTTTTGTCCTTGTGAGTGCTCGTGCTGCAGCATTTTGTATTAGTTGAAGGTTTTTGATGCAGCTAGTACCACATCCAGAGAACAGTGCATTACAATAGTCAAGTCTGGAGGTAACAAATGCATGTATTAGTTTTTCTGCATCCTCAAAAGAAAGGAATTTTCAGACCTTAGCAACTTAGATGTTGCGTAAATGAAAGAATGAGGTTTTGGAGATATGCTTTACATGACTATTTAAAGGGGACACCGGACATGGCCTACAAATTTGAGTGTGCTACCAGGGAACAAGGTTCATGCAGTGGCCTAGACTGACTGCTTCAAGGTTCAGGGAGATCTGTCAGGTAAGAGAGAGTGCTGAAGACAGTCTGGCAAACAGAATACTGCTGGGAACCCACCAGACTGCAGCGATGAAGAGGGGTCTTGAAGTGGAGGGAGATGCCATTTGGGAGTATTGCCAGATGAAGAGGGTCAACCACTACCCCTGTGGTTTTGTAATCCACCCTGATGCCCCTTGGTTGGGGGCATCTCCCAATGGTATAGTTTTTGATCCTTCAGAGCTTTGCATCCTTTCTTGGAAGAAACTATTTAGTGGGGCTTGCTGCTACAAGTGCCTGCTACAAACTTTTGTGTGCTGGGTTACTGTAAAGCCCGTCCTTCGCACTTGATGCATCCACTTATGTCAAAGACTTGCGTTTTTTGGAAAGCAGTGAAAACTAATCGTACTGTAACGGCTGTAACGGCATGAGGCCTAACAGTGGCACACAGCAGTGTTCCTTCGAGCCATTAATAATCTTAAGAAATTTGACACCGCTGCGAGAATTAACTTTTCTAGTTTTAATGGCACTCATATTTGGACAGGGACTAATTAGGAGCCAGACCGGAAGCATCCATGCCAAATTTGGAACAAAGCAGAAGTTCTTTCTTCCGCTTATGCACATAGCCAATTGACATACATTCCAAAGTCAGTTGTAGTCTATTAGTGCGTTCACGGGCATGTCGGATGTCGGAGGATTCTACAGAACTCAAATGTTACGGTAGGCGACGTCACGTCTCATTGAACGTTTCATCTCGGACCTCCCACCTTGAAGTCTGAACTTTGGGAGAGCTCCTAGAAGAACGTTACTGCATTATTGCATCATTCGGCGATGACCGTTGTGTTGTGTGTAGCTGAGGTAGCCTACCTAGCTGCTATATGCTTTATCAACATTATGTAAATGAAACCTAGAGAAAAAGTAAAGCTTTAGAGATAACAATATAAGTAGCAGCTAGTATAGACCTCGTCGTATCTCTTTGTACTTACTGTTCAAGGATGTGTGCTGCCAAGTGTTGTAAGACAAGCCTCATGTAATTGTATTACAGCTAAAATTGCTGATATCAAGGGGGCAGACATGTTTTTTATTTGTTGTTGTCAAATGAACGCTGTTTCATAGGAAGTCGGGACATTCTAAACGGTTATAAAAAGTAAACAAATCCTCCGACATCCTACATGCCCGTGAATGCACCATATGTCAAACATGATGGAACTTCCTGGCCCCTGAAAGACTCCTGATGCATTATTGTGTTCTGAGGATATTCCATGAGTAACCATGGCAACAGGAAACTTAGTAGTCCTTCTTCAAACTCTCCCCTCATCCTAACTCTCCTGCTCCTCTTCTCTCACTCACTTACAGTACACACACACACACACACACACACACACACAGGGATCCACCCACACACACACACCTGACATCCACCTGTTTACAGTAACACTGAGAGATGAATTCAGCATTTAGTTTTACTGTAGCATCAGAACAATGAGATTGGTTTGATCAAAGAGAATGTTCTTAATTACCCTTTAGCCCTAATTAGCATCTATTTAAGTGGATCGCCCTCTCTGTCACACACACACACACACATGCACAGATACACATGCACACACTCCCTATTTTATGTTGATTTTGGTGTATGAATAAATTCTTGTCCAAAAGCTAACCTTCACAATTCGTGACAATTATACAAAAATAATGTCTCAGCACTTCACAGCAGAGAGCACCCAGGAGCAACTAGGGCTAGGAAAACTTCCTTATTTTATATGTGTTGTCAAGGAAGAAACCCACGACACACTCTAACCCAACTGCCTAGGGTCATGCAAGTGCTAATGGGAGGGCCCATTTAGTGTCATAGAGTTGCAGGGTCAACTGGGGTCAATCTGGGATGGAAGCCAATTGGGGTCAATCTTGTCAGGAGCCACCTGTGAGGTTGAATGATGTAATGTTTAGCTAATAGCTAACAGCTATTTGCCTCAACCATTACATGGCAAAAAGGACAAAAAAAAATGTTTTTTGATGAAAGCTGTGAAAAGGATGACAGCCGACAAGAACCTCATCAGTTCTGGGATGCTTTGTTCATTTTGACCTGCAGTTTGAGTGCTACTAATGTGTCTATCCAAATAAGCTGCAATTATTTTGAGATTTCACAACTGTTTCCCTAGTGAAAATTGAAAATGAAAGTCCAGTTGTCTATAACTGAAGACTTTGTCTACCATGACCGGGATGAATTAGAATGTTCACAGACATCCAGAGCTACTGTTTCCCAGCTGGAGTCAAACTCATGCATGGACTAAGGCCCAGTAAAATTGGCTAACAGATAGCATAGAATGTTGTAACTGATGCTAGCTAGCTTAGCTGTGCAAATAGCATAGAACTTTGTAATTGATGCCAGGTAGCTTAGCTGCATGTGTGTGTGTGTGTGTGTGTGTGTGTGAGAGAGAGAGAGAGAGAGAGAGAAATTGGTATTCCAGGGTTTTAGCTGACACCCTAGTTCACTGCACCTTTGGTCCGTTGTGTCGCAGGTTTGAGCCCAGGCGCGCGCACACATACACACACAAATACAAAGACTGATAAAAATGCTTGTGTGTGTGTGTGTGTGTGTGTTTGTCTCTGCATTTGCAGAGAGGTCAGAGTAAAGTGTTCTCTAGAAACGTGTGTGTTGTCGTTTGTGGCCGCCTGTTATTCTTTTGATGTGTCATTTGTAAACAAAGTCACCCATGTCCTATTGGATGCCTCAATTGCAATGTGAAGAGTGCACCATTGAATACTGGCTTTGACCTCAGTCCCCACTCTCTCTCTCTCTCTCTCTCTCTCTCTCTCTCACACACACACACACACAGCCAAGCCCTTAGAATGTTCTCAGAGAAAATAGCAATCTCTTGTAAATTGATTAGCTGTGATGAGTGTGGCAGTGAGCATGGCTCAAATGAAGTGTTTTCAATAAAAGTGTCTTTGTGTGTATGCATGTGTGTGTGTTAATTTTAAGTACCAGATACAATTTACACAATATGCATCATGAAAAGTGAGTGTCACTCCAGAAATAAATGGTTGGTCGTGTCACCTACCCACTTCAAATAGTTGCCAGTTTTCACCCAGTCGGCGTTGTAAACTGTGTACCTCTTTTTCTTTGCCGCTGGCCCTGACCTTGTTGACTGTGCATCCTCCTCATCCGTCTCGCCCCCAACAAACAAACCAAGTTGAACGGAAATTTATTTTTAACTAGGCAGTCTCCAATCTAACTA
The DNA here is from genome assembly GCA_017657215.1 of Limnothrissa miodon. Lineage (NCBI taxonomy): Eukaryota > Metazoa > Chordata > Actinopteri > Clupeiformes > Clupeidae > Limnothrissa > Limnothrissa miodon. The sequence continues at coordinate 4,748 of JAGFZM010005367.1, read as the reverse complement.
ACCCGCATTCCTTCACTCTCTTGAAAATTCTGCTCATGGCAGTTGCTAGGTGATGCTGATGTGTTAATGTAAACTTTCGTTTCCACAGGTTTGCATTAACCAATATCATAAGCACATGCCTGCCTCTGACTGCTGGATCAAGATACCGTAAGAAAAATAGTAGTCTAGGATTGCATGTGCAGAACGTAGATTTTATTAAAAGTGAAACCAGGGAATAGGCCTATACTTTTGACTAAAATTTAAGTGCCTTTGCACAAAAAACATTTGGTGTCTCGGGAAAGATTATCAATTTTCCGGAACAGACATTAAAAAAAGAGAACAATCCCGGGAAAACCAGAACGTGTGGAAACACTTTTAATTAGGGATGAACCGAACCCTGATTTTTAAGGTTCTGCCGAATACCGAATCCACTGCTTAAGATTTGGCCGAATCCGAAACCAAATACCGAATCCTATGCCTACATTACAATGCAGTGAAAAGCATTGCAACATTGAATCTCCCTCTTTCACCTTAAAATACTGCCACACAACACTCTTTCGGCTTATTGCTTCCATGTTTGATTTCAACTGCAAACACAATGGACGCTATCTTCTCCTAAACATTGATGACATGGGATTTGGTTGGGTTAGTGCTCTAGGGTTCGGCCGAAAACGGACCTCTTTAAAAAGGCCAATATTCGGCCGAATCTGAGGCTACGTTTACACATAACTGGGTATTTTGATAAACGAATATTTTCTTCCCTCCGTTTTCCAAAATAATTGCGTGCATACACCATCGTTTTCAAAAAAGTTTCCGTTTACATTAAGCTGCATAAATATGCTGTCGAGAGCCGTCATACCTACATTAAGCCTATGGATTGCAGTGTAGGAAGAAGGAGAAAGCCATACAAGCCAATCAGAAGCCTGACGCCATTCCTCTGGGACAACCACCTAATTTTCAAAGTTCTCCCACCAGACAGCAGTCCTCCCAGGTCGGACCCAAAAACTACGTTTTATCTGTTTTTCGCAGTTTACACACAAACGTGAATACGGAGTTTTCCAAAATCTCCACTTTTGCCGGAGTTTTCAGAAAGAATCGTTTTCAGAGGTGACATCTCCGTTTGTGTGTAAATGAAAGGCGCAAACGAAGGGGAAAGTGTCCGTTTTTAAGAGAAAACGTATATGTGTAAACGGGGTCTGAAACCGAACCTTGGATTCGGTGCATCCGTATTGCTATGAATGAATGTCCTTTATTGTCATTGTGACAGGTACAATGAAATTGAGAGATGTCTCTGATCAGTGCATCATCACATAAAATAATAGAATATAATAAATACTTAAGTGCTATACAGTAAATACACCCAAGCCACATAGAGACAATCAACATACGTCCAGTTGATATTACAATCAAACAATCAATCAATCATGTAAGTGCATTCAACAAGACATGTCTCATAGCGTTTTAACAGCTAAGCATTTTTGCTAACAAGCATCAATTAATTAATTTAAAAATATAGATATATATATACATTTGGTATCTCTATCTATCTATATGTAAATATATGTATGTATGAATAAATATGCTTGTGTGTGTGTGTGTGTGTGTGTGTGTGTGTGTGTGTGCGTGTGTGTGTATTTCCGTGTACTGTAGGTCATGTAGCCTGCAATCTTTCTGAAAAGCTTGAGCGATTCTTCTGAAAGTCAACCACCTCCTGCTTAGACCGTCTAGAAAAATCATTTACCCATGACAGCATCCCCCCTTACACATATACACACATACAAACACACATCACCAAAATCTTCTCACGACATCCAGCCAGGGCTTTTAATAACTGCAGTGGAGGTGTAAATGGTTGTTCTACTCCTTTGGAATTGGATTAATAAGTGTGTGTGTGTATTTATGTTTTCATTAGGCATCATTAAAACAACAAAGCTATGGGTTATGTGTGTGTGTGTCTGTTTTCAATCAGCAACATGAAACGACGGGGCTAAGGGCTATGGGTTGTATGTGTATCAGACACATGCAGAGGGGGGAGCGGGGGGAAAGGTGGGGTGGTGCTTGAGCACCTGCCCCTTGATGCCCAAAGTGCCCTTTTGTCAATGTTTTTTTTTTTTTTTTTTGTAAATATGTGTGTGAGAGGCTGTCTGTGGCCGTTCCAAAAAAAAAAAGATAATTTCGGTACCCTCGCTAGAGTCGCTACCCTCAATCACGTGATCCATGCAAACGTGCCCTGGTCTGACCTGCACGGAAGCTTGGCGCTGCAGCCCTGAAGACTTGAAGGAGTACGCCAAAAAGCGACCGCCAAGAACCGGTGAGTAGGTTCTGCAGCGGTATTCATGGTGCGCTGTGCACATTGTGTGTATTCTTGTAAGATGACAGACAGTGCCGTGAGACTGTGTGAGCTTTGCGAGCACGCATGTGCGTGTCTGATGCCCAGACTGGGTGGATAGGACTTGTGGCATTGGGCTGCTTTTGCTAACATTCGGGCCCGTGCCTTCTATGGGCAGGTGAGGCAGTAAAGTAAATTAACACTAACTTTACCTGCAAATCCGTGCTCCAAAAAGTTAGGTCTGGTTACTGTTGTAATGTCCGTTCATCCGATATTTTACAGTTTATGTACAGTAGTAGGTTACAGTGTGTAGGAGGTTTATTTTGAAGCGCGGTTTGTTTTTTTGAAGTTATAGAAATAAAGCCATGGCCATCACAATACTTTAAAATACAGGCTTTAGGCATAGCGAGAAAAAAATATTTAAGCATTTAAGCAAAACATTTTAGCATGTGTTTTTGTTCTTCATCTGATTGATGAAATAAACCGGACTTCATAGAATGTGTTGTATAGAATAGTGTTTGAGCCAATACCAACTCCATTATTAGTTAAACTGCACATAGACCAATTGATCAGTGTTACTGCTGACACTTGTGAGCACATAAAAAATACCTTCTTAATGCTTATTCACAATTAGATTAATTAGTTGATTAAGTAGTATGTTTTAATGTATCTTAAAAAAAAGTATTTCCAGTATCAGTTGTCTTAGCATCTTGTCATGATCACAAAATTGTTTAATCAGCTATCTCTCTCATGCTCTTTTTAGTTGCTACACTCTCAGATCAGTGCCACATATCAGCAACAGTAGCCTCCCCTCCATCCTCCTCAACAAAAGCTTTTCAATGTACCCCATCAGGTAAAACAGACTACACTTGCTTGGCACCGCAAAGATGTCAGGTGTGGACAATGCCTATGTACAACAGTTAACGCTAAAAGTTGTAATGTAGCACTATAACTAGGACTACCTCTACTTTCACTACTCCACCACTATTGCCCCCACCATCTTGTGCCTGTACACCAGTATTGACTGTACACCAGGGCATTAACCTGTGCAATAGTTATTTCGACCTATTTAAATTCTTTACTGTATTTGTTTATTGACTATACACTGTATTTATTTATGCAACCACCTGCAACAAACAATATTATTTAGCCTTCACTCCAAATCTTCATAGCCTACTTGTATAAAATGCACATGCAGCCTATAGTTGTTGTTTTTTCCGTGTTTGTCTTGTGTCACTGTACTGTCTGTCTTAATTGTTTTTGCTGCTGTAACAAGTAAATTTCCCTGATGTGGGATAAATAAAGTTTATCTTATATTATCTTGACATGGTATGTTGTGATTCCGTGTTGCATTCTTTATGAATATGGGTTGCGACAGTTCAGACTGTTATATTGTAAGGTATGTTGCTGTATGGTATTTCAAATTCTTGTTCCATGTGCCCTTTTTTTATCTTTGAACACCTGCCCCTCCAAAGGTCTCTGCACGGCCCTGATGTGTATATGTGTGTGTTTTGATTTGGCACCATTAAACAATAGGGGCTCTGGGTTGTGTGTGTGTGTGTGTGTGTGTGTGTGTGTGTGTGCGCGCGCGCAATGTGCAAGATGCCACACTAGGTCCTGCAACACACTCATCGTAACTGCCATCCTTAGTGTTGAAAGTACTATTACAAATGTGTGTTTTGATTCAGCAACATAAAACAACAGGGTTATGGATTTGAGTGTGTGTGTACGTGAGTTTTGAAGTTGCACCAGAAACAATGTGGCTATGGGTTGTGTGAGCATGTGTGTGTGTGTGTTTTTGAACAGGGTTTTGGGTTATGTGTCTGTGTGTGTGCCATTCAGCAACTGTTTGTTTGTGTCGATGTGCAGATAAGCAAGTAGGGATGGCTCCACACTACACACCCAGGGCTTGAGGATGCCAAGGGCATTGACTCTATGCGTGGAATCCCACACCCGTGTCCAGTGCACAATGTGGCTGTTTTTAACACACATTGCTATGATTCACAAAATATGTCTAGACATTCAAAATGTATGTGTCCAGGCCACAGATAGGCCACATTCCATGCCTGCAGTATGGCATTTACCTGACTTAACATTGTATTGACTTTGTTACTGTTGTTGTTAACCACTGTTGACTAGCTTGCATCGATGATTGGATTTCAGGTTGGTTAAATTGTGTTTATCCCTCAGATGGTATTTTAAAATTGTGTGTAAATAAATCCATAGCTCTGTTGTTCTAGGTCACAAAACACTGTCGGTAAGGTGAAGGACGCAGCAAAAAAATAAAAATACACAGAGCGATGCTTGAGCGGCATCTAAGGTTAACCAAAACAGTCCAGTGTGTGAGAATGATTGTGTCAAAATCTTTAGATAACATTTTAACACATTACACATTATTGCATGTGTTAACATGTTAGAATAGCAAAGACTTGTACATTCA
>JAGFZM010005366.1:0-13225 GCA_017657215.1 Limnothrissa miodon | reverse complement strand
CTAAGCACTTTGTAAGTCAGCATCAGTGATTTGAATTTGATGCGAGCTGCCAGAGGTAACCAGTGGAGTTCGATTAGCAGAGGGGTGACATGCGTCCTCTTTCTATCTGCAATCTCATCTTAATTCCCTCTATTGATGGCGCAGTCTAGGGGTTAAAGGGATAGTTCGGTTTTTAACATATTGAGCCCCTTTCACAGGTTGTCTAAAATGAAATAAAGTGGTTGACACCAAAATCTTGATGATTGCTCCTGTCTCGGCTATTTGGGAAAAATAGAATCGCCTCTGCCTGACTTTAAAATGGCTAGCAATGGGCATGTGTTGTTTCTATCCTTAAAACACTGGTTTTAAAAAAGTACTACTCCTGGAGTGATTAATGGCATTTGCTGATGTTCCAACCCAAGTATCGTAGCAAAATACAGTTTCTGTCATGTTTTATTTGCCATTTTGTAAGTCCCATAGGGATCTATTTGCTCCTTCATATAAACAAAGTGCCAAGTAAAACATGACGGAAGCTTTATTTCGCTACGATACATGTTTTGGAACATCATTTAGCACCACTAACCACTTGGTGTTTTAAGGATAGAAACAACACATGCCCATTACTAGCCATTTTGAAGGCAGGCAGAGGCGATTCTACATTTCCCAAATAGCCGAGACAGAAGCAATCATCAAAATTTCGATGTCAACCACATTATTGCATTTCAGACAAGCTGTGAAAGGGGCTTAATGTGTTAAAAACCGAACTATCCCTTTAAGAGAACACAGACACTCTGAGTTTGTGTGTGCCTGTGTCTGTCTGACAGTCAAAACTATCCCATGGGGCTGTTCTTTCATCGTCTGATTCCATCAAATGTCTTTTTATCCAGTTATTTGATCCGGTGCAGATTGGCAGACTAAACTCACCTCTTATTCCATCTGTCTGGAAGTATACACGCCACATTGGGACTGTGTGTGTGTGTGTGTGTATCATTTTTATTCTGCCAGCTGTGTTGCATCTTTAGAATGAAATGTGCCTGTATGATTCTGTGTGAGTATGTCTGTCTGTTGGCTCTGTCAATGGAACCATGGGTCTGTTGAAGTGGTTCTGATTACACCTCCATTGTGAGTTAAACAATTCAACACAACAATTCATAGATGCACTGGGTCAGCCTTAGGTTAGAAGAATAAAACAACAACTCATACATGCACTGAGTTAACCTTCAGTTCTAAAAGAACAAAACAAGAACTCGACCACTCTCAGACACACAATAGTCTGTAACAGCAGTTGCTCTCATGTCTTTGCAGAATACCAATGAGCTTGTATAACTTTAATATTGATGATTAATTACAATTCAATGATCAATAAGATGAGATAAGAGCTTCTAAAAGCAAGGTTGAACTGCAGTTAGAGAAACATTATCAGTCTTAGTATCCATCTTTGTTTGAATATTACTGATTTTAATTAAATATTTTTTTTTTGGAAATTTTGATTATTTTTAAATTTTGAAATTCTTACACGCACACACATAGGCCTAGCCTGGCTTGCGCGACAAAGCTCATGGGAGCTTAGTCTGGCCATCATACCATACTAAACGTCTGCTGGGAGGCGGACTTAACCTTTGTCCATCAGATGCGCCTCTGTATAATACGTGACGAATTTACAACCAATCAGACCACTCATTCCGATGACGTATGCGTACGCTTGTTTCTCATTGGTGCCCACAGATTTGGGAAAAATAATTCCTCTAAAATGGCAGCCTGGCCAGACTGACTTTCTCGCGAAATTGAATGTAGCATCACAGGAAGTATGGGAAGGCCCAGGCTAACATAGGCCTACACATTTCTACAAAGGCACGATTACTCTACACAGTGCACAGACTGCGACCTTTTGTACATATATTTTTTAAGTGAAAAGTTTTTTCACCCCTATGCCTATTGTAGACTGCATTGGGCACTGTTTATTTTTAGCCCAGATAAAATGACTTGAAAGAAGATCTCAGAGAATAATTTCAAGTACCCCGCACACACAAAAAAAACACAGATAGGGCCTACAGTATATAGCATGGCACCATCATTACTAAGCTCTTATAAATTAGAGTGCTTCATTAGAAGCTTCAATAGAACACTAATAATAAAAAAGACTCACAGATCACATCACTTTTTCTTATCTTTATTTATTGCTGTGCGTTTTTTGTGGCGGTTTATTGTTGACTGCTTCACAGAGCACACTCTCTGCCAAATCATTTTCCTCCTTCCTTATGAGAAGTCACACTTCTCTCGTTCCCTATTCCTCTCCTCTTGGCATCATTCCGTTTTTCCTTTTTCTTAATCTCAATCCCTCACAGTTTAAACCAATCCTTTTCCTTCCTTTCCCAACTAAGCTTCTGGCCTTCTTAATAATTGCTCATCCGCACTGTGTGTGTGTGTGTGTGTGTGTGTGTGTGTGTGTGTGTGTGTGTGTCTGTGCGTGTGTGTGTTATTAGAGAGGTAAACTCTGGTTAATCTGATGGATGTTTCTTTCTAATACGGGTTCTGTGATTTCACAGTCAGATCCAATATGTGTGATTGATCCAATTTGCTTGTCTGTAATGGGATGGCGTGTGATTGGATGGGAAATGTAGCTATGAATCATGGGAAATGTGTCATCAGCGGACAACCAGAGATGCCCTCCCTTGTGTAATGTGTCACCAGAAGAAAACTCTCTCTCTCTCTCGCTCTCTCTCTCTCACTCACTCACTCACACACACACACACAAGCGCTAGACGCAAGAGGAGACTTGCACTGAATACAAATCACATATCTGCATGATATACCTCTCTCTCTCTCACACACACCCCCCTCAATAACTCACTCAGGTAGACACACCCAACTACACCCTCATGCCCCCCCCCACACACACATATACAGACACACTCACAAGCACCCTGTGTGTCTTTATTCTTTGTCTGTGTACTGTATGTGTGTGTGTGTGTGTGTGTGTGTGTCGTGTTCAGTAAGTCCCTGAGAGAAGGGATTGGCATGGCCTCTTAATGGGCCCAGCAGTGTGGAAATCACTCAGAAATCCCCCCACCCCACACACAACCTTTCTGAGCATTACATGCTCTTTATGTGAATAGTATGTGTGTCAGTGTGTATGTGTGTGTTTCTGTTCTTGCTATCCGATTATATTTTCATTTCAGGATTTGCAGAAATTATTGCTCCTCCTAAATTCAGTTATTCACAGTTCTGTGTGTGTGTGTGTGTGTGTGTGTGTGGGGGGGGGGTTGTCTGTGTGTGTCAGCTCACAATGAAATAAGCTGCTTCTCATAAAGTAGATATTAGTAAATCAGGAGTACTGCAACCAGCTGCACCAGTGTATGTTCCATCAAATCATTTGAAATTAGGGACACACACACACATGCACACACAGACACATATTCGACCCAAATTCTGCTAAAAGATAATAGCTAACTGTTTCAGCTTTCAATGCAAGTAATGTTCATGAAAGCCTCTTTAAACAGATGTTTAATAACTGCTTGCATATGTCACATCAATAAAAATAAGGCAAATTTTTTTCTTAAAGATAATAATTAGAAATTTGTGTTTGGTAAATTTGATAAATGTGTCTTTCTATCGTGTTGTCTTTGTGTATTGCTATTTTTTTTTACACTTCTGGGGCCGGTTGCACAAAATGGTCTTTGTTAAGACCAACCTTTGGGATAGATTTTAGGTTGGTTGCTCCAACACAACTTACGCCTGGTCTTCGCTGTGTCCAGTCTTAGCGAATGTGTGGTCAATTAACATTGTCACAAAGCATACATGGAACTTCAGCTGGTGCAACTGGCTCAATGTCTTTCACAAAGACACACTCAAATACCACCAACCCACCCACCCAGACACACAAACACACACACACACCCTTACATACGTACACACACACACACACACACACACACACACACCACCTCTCTAGCACTTGCTGTTGCCTGTTCATCCCCAACTTTCTTGTCCATCTTGTCTTCTCACCCTCATTTGGAGGAAAGTGCACCCATACCCGTCTCAAGTCGTCAACAAACCGCAAAACATATAAACAACAACATTAAAGAAAAAAAAGAAATCTACCAATGAAAACTATGCTATCGCTCAAGGATAGCAGTTCTCTGATGTCTACTGCATTGTAAACAAAGTGTGTGTGTGCCTTCCCTGCCACTACTTAAAAATCACAGTGTGTATGTGTGTGTGTGTGTGAGTGTGGGTGTGTGTGTGAGCTCACTACTACTGATACTGCAGCGCCTCTCTACACACTAAACACACCTAACAGCAGCTACATGATTAAATCTTAATCTAAACGCCAATCTCCTCTATACAAAAATACATAATCTGTTCATTCAGTCAGCCGTCTCTCATAAACTTCTGTTTTCTTTTTAAATTGTTTTATATATATATATATGTGAGTGTGTGTGTGTGTGTGAGTGTGTGTGTGTGTGTGTGTCCCATTGGCATCCTGAAACAGGCTGTCTCTGGTTCTGAAACAGCCTAGATCTCGGTCAGCCTTAGGCCAAACCACACTAGTTTTCAGAGCCTGGTAATGTAACGGTTCATTCAGAGAGACCATATCCCATGGCATCTCTTCAAAACCTGGTTATGCGGTTCATTCAAAGAGACCATATTTCAGGGCCTCCCTTCAAAACCTGGAAGCAGTTGAGTCGACTCCGAACCGCAGCGATGCCGGAGAGGAAAATAAACAACGCAAAAAGAGAGAAGAAAAAAGATTGAAAGTCTGCTGTTGACCGGTTGTCCGGTGGGCTTGCCTTTAGGCCGTAGACTCCAGCAGCTCATCCTCGCTTAGGCTAATGTGTAGGCAGGTGTCGTTGAGCGGAGATGAGAATGGCAGAGTGTGGCCAAAGCTGTGCGCCGTTGCTAGGCGGGGTGGTGTCACGATTACCGTCTCCGTGGCGAATCCAACGGGAAGCCGATCCTCTGGAAGGCTGCTGCAGGTGCTGGAGGCCGACAGGAAGGACGAGCCGCGGTCCTCAAATGGGTCCTCTCCAGGCAGTGAAGACGCTGGCGGCGACACCAAAGACTTGTCCTCCGAGCGCACACCTGAGTCCTCGCTCACCGAACACGACACCGAGACATTGTCCGCGCCGCCGTTGCTCAGCGAATAGAAATCGCCGGGCGACACAGAAGGTGTGGCATCCGGGAAGGACGAGCTGACGCACAGGTCACGGAAGCCGCTCCCATTGGACATACTGGCTGTGGGCGTGGACAGGGGTGTGTCTGAGACCTTGGGATCCGCCTCTGAACCAGGAGAGAGCGTTCTGATTGATCGCTTTCGGTTGATTGGTGGAGGGGGTGGGTCCAATTTGGGGATGATTTGTTTAAAACTGAGAGAAAGAGAGAGAGAGAGAGAGAGAGAGAGAGAGAGAGAGAGAGAGTTTGGATTGTGAGTATGGATTTGGAAGAAATATATAAATATGCCTTAGGCCACACCAATAAAATTAGTTGGTTCTCGGATTCGCCGCTTGAAAAAAATGCAAAATGAAATAAAAATAAAATTGAATTCGAACTCACACGAACATAAAAAACACTGTGGCTGATAGCTATAATACTGAAAAAACAGCATGCTGCGTTCACGTGACGTCGAAAACCAAATCGCGCCTTTCACTTCAGAGTGCAAGAGACAAGAGACATGATATGAGGAAAGATGCCGGTGGAACGGGATTCTGCTGGGCCAGTGTTTGCAATTATTAGAATATTTGATCAGAAGAGAAAAACATTTGACAAGTGCATTGAAATTAAAGAGGATGAGAACTTTGGGCAGTTGTACTCACGGTTCCGAGAGCAGTCTGCTTGTGCAACTCTGTGGAGGTGAGTTTGATATTTCATTGATTGAGAGGCGAAAAAAAACCCAATCGCCATCAAAATCAATCAACAAATAAATGAATAGCATGTGCCTACACACTCACATCCTCGCGCACGCACACACACACGCTTCTGTTTCTCATGCAAAAAAATCGTCTCTTTTCTAGATTCACGTGACTGCACGTTGATGAATATTCAGCTCCGTTGCGCTGATCACGGAGTTAGTCACTATCTAATTGCTATCTGGTGAATCAATGCGATTTTGACGTTCTAATGCCCTGTGATGAACTGTGACAAAATGAGTTTGAAGAGGACGTAGTCTACATTATATGTCATAGCTCAATTCCACAGCCAGCCAGCTTGGTGCTTAGATTCACAAATTCTAAATAAATGACAAACCGTCAAACCTTTACATAACACAGAATGACAGAATTATTAATTTTTGTACATTGCCTAAAACCTGCATGACAAAAAGTGTGCTGTTAGGTGTGAAACTTAAAGGCCCACTATGCAACATTTTTCATTTAATGAATCAGTTTCATACTGTTTAGAATGCTAAAATTAGTCATTACACGGCGAACGTACGGTGTAGAATGCGCCACCGTGGCCAATAGCGGTAGATACAGCACTTGCAATGTTCAGCAGCGCGGTCCGCCTCCAATAGAATGCAGTGCAATACAATGCAATACAGCGGTCTTTAGAGGGAGCTCGTGAGAGAGAAAAACAGAATGTTGCTTAGCCCCGGTTTAAGTATATAAAATAGGCCACATTTAGTTTTTCCTAATCACATGAGTAAATGTCTTTAATGAACATTAACTGTGAATGTGCTAATTTACCTTCAGAACATTTTTTTATTTTTATTTCGCTTGCTTGCTCCATATTTTTCCTGAAAAAATCCGAGAACCAACTAATTTTATTGGTGTGGCCTTAGCTCTTCAACATATGCAAAGCCCTTGGGATTAGATTACTAGATTACTAGATTACTAGATTACTAGAGCTACAGAGCAATTACACACATCACACACGCGCTCCTGAGTCTTGCTAGCTGAATTACACACACATAATCATGGAACATGCCTGGACACACACACACACACACACACACACAAATACACACACATACACACACACACTGTGTATCTCTCTCACACACATCCCACAAATGCTCCTGAGTCTGACCTGAAGTATACACACACAGGCATACAGACATACACTTGCACACACGCACACACACACACACACACACACACACACACGCACACACACACAAGTTCTCACTGTTTAACTCTCCTGGGCAAATTTTCTATTCTCAATTTACTGAATCAATCTAGGGTTAGTGTGTTGTGTGTGGAGTTGCTGTGTGTGTGTGTGTGTGTGTGTGTGTGTGTGTGTGTGTGTATTTATCTCTCTACCACAGCTCTCTGCTAAGGGAAACTGATGGAGTGTGAGAGAAAGAGAGATGGCATAAGATTGAAAAGACAGAAAAATAAGAGAGAAGGAGGAAAAAACGAAAGAGGAGGGGAAGAGGGATAGAGGAGTAAAGAATGAGAAAGGAAGAGAGGAAGAAAGGATGAGAGTAAGGGGGAAGCAGAAATGGCAAAGGAAGAGGAAATAAAGAGAGGTGAGAGGGGAAGAGAGGAGGAGAGAGGGGAAGAGAAAGGGGAGAAGAAGAGAGGAGGAGAGGAAGAGAGGGGAAGATATCTGGAGGCTTTCCCTGCTCTCATCAATAGCCCTCTGTTCGGATGCTATAAATAAACTACACCGCAGCAACTCAGCACAAAGCTCACTAGCTCTCTCACACACTCACACACGCACATGCACACACACTCACTGACACACAAGTGCAACCACAACACACATACCAAGAAGCACAGACTGTACCCCCTCTACCTCTCCCCACACGCACAAAAGAGAAAGGAAAAACAGAGAAGAGACAGAAAGATCGAATGACAGGGAGAAATAGAGGAAAAGGAAGATATGGAGAAGGAGGAGAGAAATAAAAAAAAGAATGAGAGAAAGAGAGAGAGAAGGATAAATAAAGAGAAACAAGAAAAGAGATAAAGTGAAAAGAGAAAAGAGAAACAGAGATAAAGTGATAAAGATAAAGAGAGGGAGAGAGAGAGAGAGAGAGAGAGAGAGAGAGAGAGAGAGAGGATGAGAGTGAGATGTCACGGGTTAGTGATGGTTTATGGATGATGCTGTTTCTTGTTGTCTCCTGTTCATCCACCACTCTCATTACTCATCTGTCACCCCTCCCTCTCTCTTTTTTCTCCCCTCTCTCTTTCTCTCCATCTCTTTCTCTCTGTCTCTCTCTCTGTTGTTACAGTATGGTCTGAGTCAGCATTACTGTCTGTTGTCAGTTCCTTTAGACACACTGCCTTCTCCCCAGAGGACCATATGTCTCCCTCTCCCTCCCTCTCTCCATCCCTGTTTCTCTTTCCATCCTACTCCCCCCTCTCCATCCCTTTCTCTACACCTTTCTCTCTTTCCAATCCACTCCCTCACTCTCCCTCCATCTCTCCACCTCTCTTCACTCTCTCCTCACCCTCCCACTCTCCCTTTACTCCCTCCATTCCAGTCACTGCATTTGGCTGTTCTAAGAGACAACTGAATTACTGCCTGTATAAATGCATATACTGTATACACTGACTGAGTCCGACTGAAATCAAGACACATTGGAGTCCAACTAATGCAGCCAGATAATGTGACTGAAAACTGAAAAATGTACAATATACCGCAATCAGACTACAGCTCGACTGGAGACCTTCCAGTGGAGTTGCTACAAGATGTGTGAATGAATGGAGGGGGTGGGTTGAAATTCAGCTCGCAGAGAAAGCATAGAATGAATGACATGGCGAGCAGCTTTAAATATGGCGCCAGGCAAATAGTAAGTGTAGCAGGGAATCAGCTAGTGATTCAGCTGAGCAATCAGCTAACTGAGATCAGCTGGCAGAGACGGGAGCTTGACTCTATGGCCTGGCAGATGGGGCCCAATCCAGCGTAAGTTTATATATGTTTTGAACACATGGGCTCCTTCTTAGATCAATGCCATTCTGATACGTCATTGCGGGTTTGTTTTTAGGTTCGTAGGCTTGGTAAACAATAATAAAGGAAAGATAGTTTTCTCTGTAGGTGAAGGTTTCATGTTTTTTTCATGGTTTCATTGGTTCATCTTTTGATAGTTCTTTTCAGCTACTTTGATTTGGCCATAGATTTAGCCACTATCATAATAGTGATGGACATCATTTAGGACAATAGATCAAACACCTATTATGGTGGTGTTCGACAGTTTAGGATAACACCTATCATAGTGGAGATGGACAAAGGTCAAACAACTAAGAAAAAAACCTATACAGTAGTTGTACTACAACTATCATGGTGGAAATGGAGAGTTTAGGATCTAACCCCTATCATGGTGGTGGTACATATAGATTAGCACAATAAATCAAACACCTATCACAGTGGAGAAATAACTTCTGTGCATGTAAAGTTGGACAAAGGACTCGATAACCTGCAAGAAAAACACACAGCCCCCACCTCCCATTTCTCATCATAGAGTTCCAGTGCTGTTCTACACACACACACACACACACACACACACACACACACACACATACACACACACACACATACACACAACTGAGTGCCATGCCTCCTCCTTTTGCTGTACTGAACGACTCCACCTCCCTCTGGGATATAGATGAGGAGAGTGGGAGAGGAGCAGGAACGAAAGATAAAAACAGAAGTAAAAAAGTGATGGAAAGAAAATGAAAGAACAGAAAGAGACAGAGAAAAAGAGGGATAGAGAGGAGACAAAAAGAAGGACAGAGAAGGGAAAGATGAGAAAAATAAGGAAGTGAGAACAAATTTGCATTGGCACATTGCATGTGTGTGTGTGTTTGTTTGTGCATCTAGTGGGGATTTGGGTGTGTGTGTGTGCCTGTGTGTGTCTACATATGGGTGTTTAAATATTGTAAGATTTAGAGTCCCTGCTGACTTGCCTACCCTGATGGCAAGGTTGATGTGTTCACAGTTGTGTTTGTGAGTGTGTGTGTATGTGTGTGTGTGTGTGTCTTCACATGCCCAAAAGCCCCTCAGCAACACCTCTGTCTGACATCCATCTTCAACAAGTCAGACCACACACAGAGAGAGATCCCACATGCGCGCGAACACACACACACACACAGACACAGACATAGTAATTAGTAATTAGTATCCCAGTGGGCTCTTTGGTCTACAAGGGAGTGTGGAGACAGCATAGAGAACAAACCCAAAAGTAAACTAGTGCACCAACAAAAGCAGTCACACACAGACACACACACACACACACACACACACACACACAAGCATACATACATTACAAATGCACGCACATACATACAGTAACTGGCACACCTACACAGACACACACACATACAAATACACATCCATACACACACACAAACACACACGGAGCCAGTGACTGGCACACCCCCCCCCCCCCCCACACACACACACACAAACACACACACAAGCTGTGAGCATGCGGTGTGAGAGGAAGGACAGACTATTTTCATGCTGGTTATACTTACAGAGGACTGGTTGAGGAAACAGGGGAATAGAAGGAGGAGGAGAGGAGAAATACGGGAGAACAAGAAATAAAAAACGGAAATATTCAAAAGAGGAGAGGAGAAGGAGGACAGGAAATATGGCGAGATGAGCAGAAAGAGATGAAGAGATGGATAAAGAGGAGGAGTGAAACAGAGAGAGAGTGAAAGAGAGAGAGAGAGTGAAAGAGAGAGAGAGAGTGCTAGAGGACAGAAGGGGGTGTCAGAAGCAGATGAAAGAGTTGGAGAGAAAAGTGTGAAGAGGAATGAAAGATAAGGGAGGAAGAGGAGAAATTAGAAGAGTAGAGGAGAGAGAAGAAAGAAGGACAAGAGGAGAAGAAGAGAGGAAGAGGAAAGAGGAGAAGAGAAGCGAGAAGAGGAAAAAGAAAAGGAGAACAGAAGAGAGGAGAGGAGAAGAGAAGAGAAGGAGGAACGAGAAAGAGGAGAAGGATGGAGTGATCAATTAAGAGATGGGAGAGAAAATAGTGATATAGGGGTGATGAGAAGATGAGAAGAGAAGAGAAAAAAAAACTGAAGCAAAAAGAAATAAAGGAATGAAGGGAGAATGAAGCTCTAGTAGAATTGAGAGGGATAGAGAGAATCATGATGATGTTAAAAGAGAGGGGGGGAGTCAGAGGAGGAAGAGGAAAAGCAGGAGAGGAGGGTCCTCACACCTGCATCAGAAAAAAACAAGCGTCAGAATACACACACACACACACACACACAAATAGAGCAAAGAATCAAGCATTAGAAAACACACACACACACACACACATACATTAGAGCAAAGGAACAAGTGTCAGAATACACACACACACACTCTCTCTCTCTCTCTCTCTCTCTCTCTGTCTCTCTCACACACACACACACACACAAACACACTCATACACACACCTACATCAGAGCAGAGAAACGGGTCAGAATAACACATACACACACACACACACACACACACACACTTGATCAGAGCAGAGAAACAAGCTTCAGAAGAACACACACACATTTGCACACAGACATTTGCATCAGAGCAAAGAAACAAGCTTCAGAATAGACACACACACACACACACACACACTCAGTCTCTGTCGGACCAACACACTCTAACACACACTCACACACAGACTTCTGTTTTGCTATCTGGGGATGTGGTGGTAGGACATTTTATATTCTACATTTTCACACTTTCCTTCTCTCTCTCTCTCTCTCTCTCTCTCTATCCCCCCCTCCCTTCCAGTGCTTTCATCTGGTGACATGTGATGGCGACCCAGCGGGGTCCCTGTATCCCACGGCGACCACTCTTATCTCTGTTCTGCAAGTCAGCTGAGGCCCAGCCAACCAATCAGAGGCCATCACTTGTCTTCCCCCAAAAAACAGACACGTATATGTGTGTGAGTGTGATGATAAATGTGTATTTTTGCATGTGTGTGTGTGTGTGTAATAATGATGAATGTTTGTGTGTGTGTGTTATGGGTATGAATGTGTGTGTGTGTGTATGTATGTGTAATGACGATAAATGTGTGCGTGTGTGTGTGTGTGTGTATGTGGACTAATAGCAGCTCATCCCTCATCAAAGGGATTCCCCCAAAACACCAGTCAAACACCAGTGGGGATCCTTGACTATGTCAGGCTACAGGATACAGCTCATCAACACACACACACACACACACACACACACACACACACACACACGGACACACACACATACACACGCCTCATCAGAGCTTAATGAGCAGACAAGAGGCTGTTGCAAACAGTTGAGGGACAGTGTCACAGTAACACACTCATGTGTGAACCTCCAGAGACTACAGTGCAAAATACACACCCTACACAAGAAACACACACTACACAACACAGAGAGATGGAGAGAGAGAGAGAGAGACTAGGCAAACCTGGCTGCCCAGAATGGAGAATCTGTGCCCACACTGCGACCTAGGGGCTGTTGAAACAGAATTGCATTTCTCTTAACAGAATGCACTAAATATGAAGAAATTATTACAGTCACTACATTCTGCTCAGTCATCCCTGATCTTCCTTTATATATACATCCTTGAAGAGAAAAAGGATGTGGCAACTCATTACCCATACATACTACTGTGCTCTTGTATTCTACTGTAGTTATCTTTTTGTCTTACTTACATTGTATCACTTACATTTGTCTTACTTACATGCTTTATTGTATCTGTATGAATCTACCTTTCAGTGTTTGCCTACAGTATATCCAAATGAGCTTTGGCAATGTTATTGAAACGTTTGTTCCAATAAAGTTTTCTTGAATTGAGAGACAGAGACAGAGCGAGGTGAAAGAGAGGGGGATTAAAATAGAGAAGGACAGGAAGAGAGTGAGAGAGAGTGAGAAAGAGACACAGAGAGAGAGACAGAGAGATATATAATTTAAGATGTGCATTTGTTTTTAAATCAGTGTCACTTTTGTAATGCTGTTTTACAGTAATGCTTTAGCAGTAGAGTATACTATAATCATGCTAACAGAGCATATTAAAATGAATTGAATTGAGAAAAGGGAAGCCAGTAGCAGAGAGACGGAGAAAGGTAGGAATAGAGAGATGTATAGTTGGAGAGAGAAAGAATAGAGATAGAGAGTGAGGGAAAGAAAGGGAGATATAGAGAGAGGTAGATAGAGAGAAATATAGATAGATAGAGGTATAGAAAGAGATTAATAGCTAGAGGGAGAGAAGTGTGTAAAGTCAATTTGTGTTACTAATAAATCTGTGAGGAAAAGTATATGGCAGTATGCATATGACTGACACACACACACACACACACACACACACACACACAGACACACACACACACACACA
>JAGFZM010005365.1:0-13206 GCA_017657215.1 Limnothrissa miodon | reverse complement strand
CTAAGCACTTTGTAAGTCAGCATCAGTGATTTGAATTTGATGCGAGCTGCCAGAGGTAACCAGTGGAGTTCGATTAGCAGAGGGGTGACATGCGTCCTCTTTCTATCTGCAATCTCATCTTAATTCCCTCTATTGATGGCGCAGTCTAGGGGTTAAAGGGATAGTTCGGTTTTTAACATATTGAGCCCCTTTCACAGGTTGTCTAAAATGAAATAAAGTGGTTGACACCAAAATCTTGATGATTGCTCCTGTCTCGGCTATTTGGGAAAAATAGAATCGCCTCTGCCTGACTTTAAAATGGCTAGCAATGGGCATGTGTTGTTTCTATCCTTAAAACACTGGTTTTAAAAAAGTACTACTCCTGGAGTGATTAATGGCATTTGCTGATGTTCCAACCCAAGTATCGTAGCAAAATACAGTTTCTGTCATGTTTTATTTGCCATTTTGTAAGTCCCATAGGGATCTATTTGCTCCTTCATATAAACAAAGTGCCAAGTAAAACATGACGGAAGCTTTATTTCGCTACGATACATGTTTTGGAACATCATTTAGCACCACTAACCACTTGGTGTTTTAAGGATAGAAACAACACATGCCCATTACTAGCCATTTTGAAGGCAGGCAGAGGCGATTCTACATTTCCCAAATAGCCGAGACAGAAGCAATCATCAAAATTTCGATGTCAACCACATTATTGCATTTCAGACAAGCTGTGAAAGGGGCTTAATGTGTTAAAAACCGAACTATCCCTTTAAGAGAACACAGACACTCTGAGTTTGTGTGTGCCTGTGTCTGTCTGACAGTCAAAACTATCCCATGGGGCTGTTCTTTCATCGTCTGATTCCATCAAATGTCTTTTTATCCAGTTATTTGATCCGGTGCAGATTGGCAGACTAAACTCACCTCTTATTCCATCTGTCTGGAAGTATACACGCCACATTGGGACTGTGTGTGTGTGTGTGTGTGTGTATCATTTTTATTCTGCCAGCTGTGTTGCATCTTTAGAATGAAATGTGCCTGTATGATTCTGTGTGAGTGTGTCTGTCTGTTGTCTCTGTCAATGGAACTATGGGTCTGTTGAAGTGGTTCTGATTACACCTCCATTGTGAGTTAAACAATTCAACACAACAATTCATAGATGCACTGGGTCAGCCTTAGGTTAGAAGAATAAAACAACAACTCATACATGCACTGAGTTAACCTTCAGTTCTAAAAGAACAAAACAAGAACTCGACCACTCTCAGACACACAATAGTCTGTAACAGCAGTTGCTCTCATGTCTTTGCAGAATACCAATGAGCTTGTATAACTTTAATATTGATGATTAATTACTATTCAATGATCAATAAGATGAGATAAGAGCTTCTAAAAGCAAGGTTGAACTGCAGTTAGAGAAACATTATCAGTCTTAGTATCCATCTTTGTTTGAATATTACTGATTTTAATTAAATATTTTTTTTTTGGAAATTTTGATTATTTTTAAATTTTGAAATTCTTACACGCACACACATAGGCCTAGCCTGGCTTGCGCGACAAAGCTCATGGGAGCTTAGTCTGGCCATCATACCATACTAAACGTCTGCTGGGAGGCGGACTTAACCTTTGTCCATCAGATGCGCCTCTGTATAATACGTGACGAATTTACAACCAATCAGACCACTCATTCCGATGACGTATGCGTACGCTTGTTTCTCATTGGTGCCCACAGATTTGGGAAAAATAATTCCTCTAAAATGGCAGCCTGGCCAGACTGACTTTCTCGCGAAATTGAATGTAGCATCACAGGAAGTATGGGAAGGCCCAGGCTAACATAGGCCTACACATTTCTACAAAGGCACGATTACTCTACACAGTGCACAGACTGCGACCTTTTGTACATATATTTTTTAAGTGAAAAGTTTTTTCACCCCTATGCCTATTGTAGACTGCATTGGGCACTGTTTATTTTTAGCCCAGATAAAATGACTTGAAAGAAGATCTCAGAGAATAATTTCAAGTACCCCGCACACACAAAAAAAACACAGATAGGGCCTACAGTATATAGCATGGCACCATCATTACTAAGCTCTTATAAATTAGAGTGCTTCATTAGAAGCTTCAATAGAACACTAATAATAAAAAAGACTCACAGATCACATCACTTTTTCTTATCTTTATTTATTGCTGTGCGTTTTTTGTGGCGGTTTATTGTTGACTGCTTCACAGAGCACACTCTCTGCCAAATCATTTTCCTCCTTCCTTATGAGAAGTCACACTTCTCTCGTTCCCTATTCCTCTCCTCTTGGCATCATTCCGTTTTTCCTTTTTCTTAATCTCAATCCCTCACAGTTTAAACCAATCCTTTTCCTTCCTTTCCCAACTAAGCTTCTGGCCTTCTTAATAATTGCTCATCCGCACTGTGTGTGTGTGTGTGTGTGTGTGTGTGTGTGTGTGTGTGTGTGTGTCTGTGCGTGTGTGTGTTATTAGAGAGGTAAACTCTGGTTAATCTGATGGATGTTTCTTTCTAATACGGGTTCTGTGATTTCACAGTCAGATCCAATATGTGTGATTGATCCAATTTGCTTGTCTGTAATGGGATGGCGTGTGATTGGATGGGAAATGTAGCTATGAATCATGGGAAATGTGTCATCAGCGGACAACCAGAGATGCCCTCCCTTGTGTAATGTGTCACCAGAAGAAAACTCTCTCTCTCTCTCGCTCTCTCTCTCTCACTCACTCACTCACACACACACACACAAGCGCTAGACGCAAGAGGAGACTTGCACTGAATACAAATCACATATCTGCATGATATACCTCTCTCTCTCTCACACACACCCCCCTCAATAACTCACTCAGGTAGACACACCCAACTACACCCTCATGCCCCCCCCCCACACACACATATACAGACACACTCACAAGCACCCTGTGTGTCTTTATTCTTTGTCTGTGTACTGTATGTGTGTGTGTGTGTGTGTGTGTGTGTCGTGTTCAGTAAGTCCCTGAGAGAAGGGATTGGCATGGCCTCTTAATGGGCCCAGCAGTGTGGAAATCACTCAGAAATCCCCCCACCCCACACACAACCTTTCTGAGCATTACATGCTCTTTATGTGAATAGTATGTGTGTCAGTGTGTATGTGTGTGTTTCTGTTCTTGCTATCCGATTATATTTTCATTTCAGGATTTGCAGAAATTATTGCTCCTCCTAAATTCAGTTATTCACAGTTCTGTGTGTGTGTGTGTGTGTGTGTGTGTGGGGGGGGGGTTGTCTGTGTGTGTCAGCTCACAATGAAATAAGCTGCTTCTCATAAAGTAGATATTAGTAAATCAGGAGTACTGCAACCAGCTGCACCAGTGTATGTTCCATCAAATCATTTGAAATTAGGGACACACACACACATGCACACACAGACACATATTCGACCCAAATTCTGCTAAAAGATAATAGCAAACTGTTTCAGCTTTCAATGCAAGTAATGTTCATGAAAGCCTCTTTAAACAGATGTTTAATAACTGCTTGCATATGTCACATCAATAAAAATAAGGCAAATTTTTTTCTTAAAGATAATAATTAGAAATTTGTGTTTGGTAAATTTGATAAATGTGTCTTTCTATCGTGTTGTCTTTGTGTATTGCTATTTTTTTTTACACTTCTGGGGCCGGTTGCACAAAATGGTCTTTGTTAAGACCAACCTTTGGGATAGATTTTAGGTTGGTTGCTCCAACACAACTTACGCCTGGTCTTCGCTGTGTCCAGTCTTAGCGAATGTGTGGTCAATTAACATTGTCACAAAGCATACATGGAACTTCAGCTGGTGCAACTGGCTCAATGTCTTTCACAAAGACACACTCAAATACCACCAACCCACCCACCCAGACACACAAACACACACACACACCCTTACATACGTACACACACACACACACACACACACACACACACCACCTCTCTAGCACTTGCTGTTGCCTGTTCATCCCCAACTTTCTTGTCCATCTTGTCTTCTCACCCTCATTTGGAGGAAAGTGCACCCATACCCGTCTCAAGTCGTCAACAAACCGCAAAACATATAAACAACAACATTAAAGAAAAAAAAGAAATCTACCAATGAAAACTATGCTATCGCTCAAGGATAGCAGTTCTCTGATGTCTACTGCATTGTAAACAAAGTGTGTGTGTGCCTTCCCTGCCACTACTTAAAAATCACAGTGTGTATGTGTGTGTGTGTGTGTGAGTGTGGGTGTGTGTGTGAGCTCACTACTACTGATACTGCAGCGCCTCTCTACACACTAAACACACCTAACAGCAGCTACATGATTAAATCTTAATCTAAACGCCAATCTCCTCTATACAAAAATACATAATCTGTTCATTCAGTCAGCCGTCTCTCATAAACTTCTGTTTTCTTTTTAAATTGTTTTATATATATATATATGTGAGTGTGTGTGTGTGTGTGTGAGTGTGTGTGTGTGTGTGTCCCATTGGCATCCTGAAACAGGCTGTCTCTGGTTCTGAAACAGCCTAGATCTCGGTCAGCCTTAGGCCAAACCACACTAGTTTTCAGAGCCTGGTAATGTAACGGTTCATTCAGAGAGACCATATCCCATGGCATCTCTTCAAAACCTGGTTATGCGGTTCATTCAAAGAGACCATATTTCAGGGCCTCCCTTCAAAACCTGGAAGCAGTTGAGTCGACTCCGAACCGCAGCGATGCCGGAGAGGAAAATAAACAACGCAAAAAGAGAGAAGAAAAAAGATTGAAAGTCTGCTGTTGACCGGTTGTCCGGTGGGCTTGCCTTTAGGCCGTAGACTCCAGCAGCTCGTCCTCGCTTAGGCTAATGTGTAGGCAGGTGTCGTTGAGCGGAGATGAGAATGGCAGAGTGTGGCCAAAGCTGTGCGCCGTTGCTAGGCGGGGTGGTGTCACGATTACCGTCTCCGTGGCGAATCCAACGGGAAGCCGATCCTCTGGAAGGCTGCTGCAGGTGCTGGAGGCCGACAGGAAGGACGAGCCGCGGTCCTCAAATGGGTCCTCTCCAGGCAGTGAAGACGCTGGCGGCGACACCAAAGACTTGTCCTCCGAGCGCACGCCTGAGTCCTCGCTCACCGAACACGACACCGAGACATTGTCCGCGCCGCCGTTGCTCAGCGAATAGAAATCGCCGGGCGACACAGAAGGTGTGGCATCCGGGAAGGACGAGCTGACGCACAGGTCACGGAAGCCGCTCCCATTGGACATACTGGCTGTGGGCGTGGACAGGGGTGTGTCTGAGACCTTGGGATCCGCCTCTGAACCAGGAGAGAGCGTTCTGATTGATCGCTTTCGGTTGATTGGTGGAGGGGGTGGGTCCAATTTGGGGATGATTTGTTTAAAACTGAGAGAAAGAGAGAGAGAGAGAGAGAGAGAGAGAGAGAGAGAGAGAGAGTTTGGATTGTGAGTATGGATTTGGAAGAAATATATAAATATGCCTTAGGCCACACCAATAAAATTAGTTGGTTCTCGGATTCGCCGCTTGAAAAAAATGCAAAATGAAATAAAAATAAAATTGAATTCGAACTCACACGAACATAAAAAACACTGTGGCTGATAGCTATAATACTGAAAAAACAGCATGCTGCGTTCACGTGACGTCGAAAACCAAATCGCGCCTTTCACTTCAGAGTGCAAGAGACAAGAGACATGATATGAGGAAAGATGCCGGTGGAACGGGATTCTGCTGGGCCAGTGTTTGCAATTATTAGAATATTTGATCAGAAGAGAAAAACATTTGACAAGTGCATTGAAATTAAAGAGGATGAGAACTTTGGGCAGTTGTACTCACGGTTCCGAGAGCAGTCTGCTTGTGCAACTCTGTGGAGGTGAGTTTGATATTTCATTGATTGAGAGGCGAAAAAAAACCCAATCGCCATCAAAATCAATCAACAAATAAATGAATAGCATGTGCCTACACACTCACATCCTCGCGCACGCACACACACACGCTTCTGTTTCTCATGCAAAAAAATCGTCTCTTTTCTAGATTCACGTGACTGCACGTTGATGAATATTCAGCTCCGTTGCGCTGATCACGGAGTTAGTCACTATCTAATTGCTATCTGGTGAATCAATGCGATTTTGACGTTCTAATGCCCTGTGATGAACTGTGACAAAATGAGTTTGAAGAGGACGTAGTCTACATTATATGTCATAGCTCAATTCCACAGCCAGCCAGCTTGGTGCTTAGATTCACAAATTCTAAATAAATGACAAACCGTCAAACCTTTACATAACACAGAATGACAGAATTATTAATTTTTGTACATTGCCTAAAACCTGCATGACAAAAAGTGTGCTGTTAGGTGTGAAACCTAAAGGCCCACTATGCAACATTTTTCATTTAATGAATCAGTTTCATACTGTTTAGAATGCTAAAATGAGTCATTACACGGCGAACGTACGGTGTAGAATGCGCCACCGTGGCCAATAGCGGTAGATACAGCACTTGCAATGTTCAGCAGCGCGGTCCGCCTCCAATAGAATGCAGTGCAATACAATGCAATACAGCGGTCTTTAGAGGGAGCTCGTGAGAGAGAAAAACAGAATGTTGCTTAGCCCCGGTTTAAGTATATAAAATAGGCCACATTTAGTTTTTCCTAATCACATGAGTAAATGTCTTTAATGAACATTAACTGTGAATGTGCTAATTTACCTTCAGAACATTTTTTTATTTTTATTTCGCTTGCTTGCTCCATATTTTTCCTGAAAAAATCCGAGAACCAACTAATTTTATTGGTGTGGCCTTAGCTCTTCAACATATGCAAAGCCCTTGGGATTAGATTACTAGATTACTAGAGCTACAGAGCAATTACACACATCACACACGCGCTCCTGAGTCTTGCTAGCTGAATTACACACACATAATCATGGAACATGCCTGTACACACACACACACACACACACACACAAATACACACACATACACACACACACTGTGTATCTCTCTCACACACATCCCACAAATGCTCCTGAGTCTGACCTGAAGTATACACACACAGGCATACAGACATACACTTGCACACACGCACACACACACACACACACACACACACACACGCACACACACACAAGTTCTCACTGTTTAACTCTCCTGGGCAAATTTTCTATTCTCAATTTACTGAATCAATCTAGGGTTAGTGTGTTGTGTGTGGAGTTGCTGTGTGTGTGTGTGTGTGTGTGTGTGTGTGTGTGTGTATTTATCTCTCTACCACAGCTCTCTGCTAAGGGAAACTGATGGAGTGTGAGAGAAAGAGAGATGGCATAAGATTGAAAAGACAGAAAAATAAGAGAGAAGGAGGAAAAAACGAAAGAGGAGGGGAAGAGGGATAGAGGAGTAAAGAATGAGAAAGGAAGAGAGGAAGAAAGGATGAGAGTAAGGGGGAAGCAGAAATGGCAAAGGAAGAGGAAATAAAGAGAGGTGAGAGGGGAAGAGAGGAGGAGAGAGGGGAAGAGAAAGGGGACAAGAAGAGAGGAGGAGAGGAAGAGAGGGGAAGATATCTGGAGGCTTTCCCTGCTCTCATCAATAGCCCTCTGTTCGGATGCTATAAATAAACTACACCGCAGCAACTCAGCACAAAGCTCACTAGCTCTCTCACACACTCACACACGCACATGCACACACACTCACTGACACACAAGTGCAACCACAACACACATACCAAGAAGCACAGACTGTACCCCCTCTACCTCTCCCCACACGCACAAAAGAGAAAGGAAAAACAGAGAAGAGACAGAAAGATCGAATGACAGGGAGAAATAGAGGAAAAGGAAGATATGGAGAAGGAGGAGAGAAATAAAAAAAAGAATGAGAGAAAGAGAGAGAGAAGGATAAATAAAGAGAAACAAGAAAAGAGATAAAGTGAAAAGAGAAAAGAGAAACAGAGATAAAGTGATAAAGATAAAGAGAGGGAGAGAGAGAGAGAGAGAGAGAGAGAGAGAGAGAGAGAGAGGATGAGAGTGAGATGTCACGGGTTAGTGATGGTTTATGGATGATGCTGTTTCTTGTTGTCTCCTGTTCATCCACCACTCTCATTACTCATCTGTCACCCCTCCCTCTCTCTTTTTTCTCCCCTCTCTCTTTCTCTCCATCTCTTTCTCTCTGTCTCTCTCTCTGTTGTTACAGTATGGTCTGAGTCAGCATTACTGTCTGTTGTCAGTTCCTTTAGACACACTGCCTTCTCCCCAGAGGACCATATGTCTCCCTCTCCCTCCCTCTCTCCATCCCTGTTTCTCTTTCCATCCTACTCCCCCCTCTCCATCCCTTTCTCTACACCTTTCTCTCTTTCCAATCCACTCCCTCACTCTCCCTCCATCTCTCCACCTCTCTTCTCTCTCTCCTCACCCTCCCACTCTCCCTTTACTCCCTCCATTCCAGTCACTGCATTTGGCTGTTCTAAGAGACAACTGAATTACTGCCTGTATAAATGCATATACTGTATACACTGACTGAGTCCGACTGAAATCAAGACACATTGGAGTCCAACTAATGCAGCCAGATAATGTGACTGAAAACTGAAAAATGTACAATATACCGCAATCAGACTACAGCTCGACTGGAGACCTTCCAGTGGAGTTGCAACAAGATGTGTGAATGAATGGAGGAGGTGGGTTGAAATTCAGCTCGCAGAGAAAGCATAGAATGAATGACATGGCGAGCAGCTTTAAATATGGCGCCAGGCAAATAGTAAGTGTAGCAGGGAATCAGCTAGTGATTCAGCTGAGCAATCAGCTAACTGAGATCAGCTGGCAGAGACGGGAGCTTGACTCTATGGCCTGGCAGATGGGGCCCAATCCAGCGTAAGTTTATATATGTTTTGAACACATGGGCTCCTTCTTAGATCAATGCCATTCTGATACGTCATTGCGGGTTTGTTTTTAGGTTCGTAGGCTTGGTAAACAATAATAAAGGAAAGATAGTTTTCTCTGTAGGTGAAGGTTTCATGTTTTTTTCATGGTTTCATTGGTTCATCTTTTGATAGTTCTTTTCAGCTACTTTGATTTGGCCATAGATTTAGCCACTATCATAATAGTGATGGACATCATTTAGGACAATAGATCAAACACCTATTATGGTGGTGTTCGACAGTTTAGGATAACACCTATCATAGTGGAGATGGACAAAGGTCAAACAACTAAGAAAAAAACCTATACAGTAGTTGTACTACAACTATCATGGTGGAAATGGAGAGTTTAGGATCTAACCCCTATCATGGTGGTGGTACATATAGATTAGCACAATAAATCAAACACCTATCACAGTGGAGAAATAACTTCTGTGCATGTAAAGTTGGACAAAGGACTCGATAACCTGCAAGAAAAACACACAGCCCCCACCTCCCATTTCTCATCATAGAGTTCCAGTGCTGTTCTACACACACACACACACACACACACACACACACACACACACATACACACACACACACATACACACAACTGAGTGCCATGCCTCCTCCTTTTGCTGTACTGAACGACTCCACCTCCCTCTGGGATATAGATGAGGAGAGTGGGAGAGGAGCAGGAACGAAAGATAAAAACAGAAGTAAAAAAGTGATGGAAAGAAAATGAAAGAACAGAAAGAGACAAAGAGGGATAGAGAGGAGACAAAAAGAAGGACAGAGAAGGGAAAGATGAGAAAAATAAGGAAGTGAGAACAAATTTGCATTGGCACATTGCATGTGTGTGTGTGTTTGTTTGTGCATCTAGTGGGGATTTGGGTGTGTGTGTGTGCCTGTGTGTGTCTACATATGGGTGTTTAAATATTGTAAGATTTAGAGTCCCTGCTGACTTGCCTACCCTGATGGCAAGGTTGATGTGTTCACAGTTGTGTTTGTGAGTGTGTGTGTATGTGTGTGTGTGTGTGTCTTCACATGCCCAAAAGCCCCTCAGCAACACCTCTGTCTGACATCCATCTTCAACAAGTCAGACCACACACAGAGAGAGATCCCACATGCGCGCGAACACACACACACACACAGACACAGACATAGTAATTAGTAATTAGTATCCCAGTGGGCTCTTTGGTCTACAAGGGAGTGTGGAGACAGCATAGAGAACAAACCCAAAAGTAAACTAGTGCACCAACAAAAGCAGTCACACACAGACACACACACACACACACACACACACACACACAAGCATACATACATTACAAATGCACGCACATACATACAGTAACTGGCACACCTACACAGACACACACACATACAAATACACATCCATACACACACACAAACACACACGGAGCCAGTGACTGGCACACCCCCCCCCCCCCCCACACACACACACACAAACACACACACAAGCTGTGAGCATGCGGTGTGAGAGGAAGGACAGACTATTTTCATGCTGGTTATACTTACAGAGGACTGGTTGAGGAAACAGGGGAATAGAAGGAGGAGGAGAGGAGAAATACGGGAGAACAAGAAATAAAAAACGGAAATATTCAAAAGAGGAGAGGAGAAGGAGGACAGGAAATATGGCGAGATGAGCAGAAAGAGATGAAGAGATGGATAAAGAGGAGGAGTGAAACAGAGAGAGAGTGAAAGAGAGAGAGAGAGTGAAAGAGAGAGAGAGAGTGCTAGAGGACAGAAGGGGGTGTCAGAAGCAGATGAAAGAGTTGGAGAGAAAAGTGTGAAGAGGAATGAAAGATAAGGGAGGAAGAGGAGAAATTAGAAGAGTAGAGGAGAGAGAAGAAAGAAGGACAAGAGGAGAAGAAGAGAGGAAGAGGAAAGAGGAGAAGAGAAGCGAGAAGAGGAAAAAGAAAAGGAGAACAGAAGAGAGGAGAGGAGAAGAGAAGAGAAGGAGGAACGAGAAAGAGGAGAAGGATGGAGTGATCAATTAAGAGATGGGAGAGAAAACAGTGATATAGGGGTGATGAGAAGATGAGAAGAGAAGAGAAAAAAAAACTGAAGCAAAAAGAAATAAAGGAATGAAGGGAGAATGAAGCTCTAGTAGAATTGAGAGGGATAGAGAGAATCATGATGATGTTAAAAGAGAGGGGGGGAGTCAGAGGAGGAAGAGGAAAAGCAGGAGAGGAGGGTCCTCACACCTGCATCAGAAAAAAACAAGCGTCAGAATACACACACACACACACACACACAAATAGAGCAAAGAATCAAGCATTAGAAAACACACACACACACACACACACATACATTAGAGCAAAGGAACAAGTGTCAGAATACACACACACACACTCTCTCTCTCTCTCTCTCTCTCTCTCTGTCTCTCTCACACACACACACACACACAAACACACTCATACACACACCTACATCAGAGCAGAGAAACGGGTCAGAATAACACATACACACACACACACACACACACACACACTTGATCAGAGCAGAGAAACAAGCTTCAGAAGAACACACACACATTTGCACACAGACATTTGCATCAGAGCAAAGAAACAAGCTTCAGAATAGACACACACACACACACACACACTCAGTCTCTGTCGGACCAACACACTCTAACACACACTCACACACAGACTTCTGTTTTGCTATCTGGGGATGTGGTGGTAGGACATTTTATATTCTACATTTTCACACTTTCCTTCTCTCTCTCTCTCTCTCTCTCTCTCTCTATCCCCCCCTCCCTTCCAGTGCTTTCATCTGGTGACATGTGATGGCGACCCAGCGGGGTCCCTGTATCCCACGGCGACCACTCTTATCTCTGTTCTGCAAGTCAGCTGAGGCCCAGCCAACCAATCAGAGGCCATCACTTGTCTTCCCCCAAAAAACAGACACGTATATGTGTGTGAGTGTGATGATAAATGTGTATTTTTGCATGTGTGTGTGTGTGTGTGTAATAATGATGAATGTTTGTGTGTGTGTGTTATGGGTATGAATGTGTGTGTGTGTGTGTATGTATGTGTAATGACGATAAATGTGTGCGTGTGTGTGTGTGTGTGTATGTGGACTAATAGCAGCTCATCCCTCATCAAAGGGATTCCCCCAAAACACCAGTCAAACACCAGTGGGGATCCTTGACTATGTCAGGCTACAGGATACAGCTCATCAACACACACACACACACACACACACACACACACACACACACACGGACACACACACATACACACGCCTCATCAGAGCTTAATGAGCAGACAAGAGGCTGTTGCAAACAGTTGAGGGACAGTGTCACAGTAACACACTCATGTGTGAACCTCCAGAGACTACAGTGCAAAATACACACCCTACACAAGAAACACACACTACACAACACAGAGAGATGGAGAGAGAGAGAGACTAGGCAAACCTGGCTGCCCAGAATGGAGAATCTGTGCCCACACTGCGACCTAGGGGCTGTTGAAACAGAATTGCATTTCTCTTAACAGAATGCACTAAATATGAAGAAATTAGAAGGTCCTCAGTCACTACATTCTGCTCAGTCATCCCTGATCTTCCTTTATATATACATCCTTGAAGAGAAAAAGGATGTGGCAACTCATTACCCATACATACTACTGTGCTCTAGTATTCTACTGTAGTTATCTTTTTGTCTTACTTACATTGTATCACTTACATTTGTCTTACTTACATGCTTTATTGTATCTGTATGAATCTACCTTTCAGTGTTTGCCTACAGTATATCCAAATGAGCTTTGGCAATGTTATTGAAACGTTTGTTCCAATAAAGTTTTCTTGAATTGAGAGACAGAGACAGAGCGAGGTGAAAGAGAGGGGGATTAAAATAGAGAAGGACAGGAAGAGAGTGAGAGAGAGTGAGAAAGAGACACAGAGAGAGAGACAGAGAGATATATAATTTAAGATGTGCATTTGTTTTTAAATCAGTGTCACTTTTGTAATGCTGTTTTACAGTAATGCTTTAGCAGTAGAGTATACTATAATCATGCTAACAGAGCATATTAAAATGAATTGAATTGAGAAAAGGGAAGCCAGTAGCAGAGAGACGGAGAAAGGTAGGAATAGAGAGATGTATAGTTGGAGAGAGAAAGAATAGAGATAGAGAGTGAGGGAAAGAAAGGGAGATATAGAGAGAGGTAGATAGAGAGAAATATAGATAGATAGAGGTATAGAAAGAGATTAATAGCTAGAGGGAGAGAAGTGTGTAAAGTCAATTTGTGTTACTAATAAATCTGTGAGGAAAAGTATATGGCAGTATGCATATGACTGACACACACACACACACACACACACACAGACACACACACACACACACA